>JAOTQW010067697.1:0-25982 GCA_026260075.1 Sisor rabdophorus
ATATATAAACATAAATATATATATATAAACATCAGTGTTCGGCACATAGTCCTAATCTTAACCCCAATGAACATCTTTGGGATAAACTGGAATGCTGACTGCACCCCAGACCTCCTCAGCTTTACATTGAAAGTATTACTAGAAGAGTGGGGCATATACACATACATATACACATACATACATACATACATACATACATTTTTGACAGTATACATGCTACAGTAGAATTAAATTCTAAAGACTACTTCAACCAAACTAAGACAGGCTCAGTGGTTACAGTGTTAGTGGCCTATTGTAAGGTTATGAGTTCAATTCCAAATCAATTCCTGCTCACTTGTACAGTGCCTTGCAAAGGTTATCAAAGTCCTTGAACTTGAAAACAACCCCCAAAAATAAAAGTATTTTATTAGGATTTTATGTGATAGAACAACAAAAAGTGGCACATACTTACGTAAAGTGGAAGAAAAATAATTTAGAATGGACCAGTCGAAGTCCAGACCAAATCCATATCCAATTGAAAATCATTGTTTACACAGTTTGACTGAGCTTAAGTTATTTTATAAAGAAAAATGGGCAAAAGCAAGTAGAAGCAAACCCTGAAAGCACAGACCTATTTGCAAAAATAACTATTTAGAACTTTCTAAACACGTACTTTTGTGGTTGCAACATGACAAAACGTTTCAGGGGTATAAATACTTTTACTAGGCACTGTAAATAAGATAAATGTATGTTAAAATACAAACCTCTGGCAAATGCTGGAGGATTATGTATAAAATGTAGAAATGGTTTTAAAAGGCATTGTTTGTAAGAAGAAGTAAAATATATTTTTTTAAAGTTCTTCCTTCTCCACAGGCTCAAACACGCAACACGACTAACACCTGTATAAAATCACCTTAAGGCACATGTACATAGAAATCTTCTTATCTGTACCTTATGGAAAATTAAATGCTGCATCTGTGTTTATCTGTAACATAACCATAATAAAAATGGCATAATTGCTGATGGCAGGTTTTGGTCAGAAAACCCAGAGTAAATGTCTTACAGAAGAGTAAAAAGAAGCAAAGTTTTCCAGCTTCATTTTCTCACTTTACTGAAGTAAAAAAAACACCAATAGCATCCTGCAAATGTAGAACTTTATCCAGCATTTAAAGAAAAAGCATTTTTGACCTTTGACCTTGTCTGGCTCTATTCCAAAACCTGCTTAATACATTTCAGCATTCCCTGTGCAACATTTTGCATGCTTAAAAGAATCTTTGTTAAGATTTCTATATAGAAAATAGTTTTTAGATTAACCTCTATGTTTGTTTGAATATAATGTGAAAATAACTGGTTTGGCAGGCGCCATGGTGCAGTGGGTTAAACTGTACACTGAAGCAAAAGGTAGAAGCGGCCAACTGTTTGACCTTAAATAAATGTGTCTGGTTGCTATGCTACCAGTAAAATGATGAACTGTGGTTTCAACTGTCAGTCATGATGTGCTTAAAAGGCAGAAATGTATTTTTCTGTATGAAAATGTAAACCTCTGGATTTTTTGCATGTCTTCTACCTGTGTGTGTGTATGTATGTGTATATGTGTCCAAACCAAACCATATCATACATTCATTGATTCAATTATTTTCTATAACCACTTATTTCCTAACTCGGGGTCACAGGGATCCGCTGGAAAGGCAAGGCGAAAGGCAGGGGTACACCCTAGACATATCGCCAGTCCATCGCAAAGCCACACACACTCACCCTTTTACAATTTACCCGTTTGCAATTTACAAACACCAATTAACCTAATGTACATGTTTTTTACTTTGAGAGGAAACCAGAAGGAAACGCAGGCAAGCATGGGGATAACCTTGCCATGGAATCAAATCCATGACCTTAATGCTGTGAGGAGCCCTATAACTATATCATATGATATAGCATATAAGCGGTTGATAAACTTACAGTCTCCGAAAATGTAGGAACCATCTTAGAAGCCTTCATTAGGAAATAAATTGAAAGGCAAAGGCAAGCAGCTGACATTTTGCTCCTGACGTTTCATGTAGGTTAGGAACATAATTATGGACACCAGCACAAACACAAGGAGACGCCAAGCAGTGCAGGCAGAGCCGAAGTGCACTCAAATATCAATCATAAGCACAGTAAAACTGTGCTGTGTCTCTTCAGGTTGCTTGTATTAATGCAGCTTTCTGTTTGGACATTTTCTGCAGCTTTTATAGTCAGGGATTGAGCTCAGGGCTCAGCTGGATACTTGCCTTTCCTTCCTGAATCAAAGCTTGATTTTTTTCCACCCATACCAATGCACTTAGCAACACCTTCAAGCACTGAGAGCTAACCATGCTTATGATTGATATATGAATGCACTTCGGTTATGCCTACACTGCTTGTCGTCTCCTTCTGTCTTTGGTGGTGTCCATAATCCTGTTCCTAACTTACATGAAACCTCAGAAGCAAAATGTCAGAAACAGAAAGCTGCATTTATACCCACACTCGAGACACAGCATGGTTTTAATGACATTTATTTAAACCTTACACACTAACAATAATTGCTTATTTCAGAATAATAGACAGTCTCAACTGTGGGTTTTGTTGCCTAATTCTCAACACCAAAAATTACAAAGCTGTCTTAGCACTTCTTATCTGAACCTGGTGTGTCGGTCCAAGTTTGTACAACAACTAAAGGGTGAACAGAATGACTACAATGATATAAAAAATTATTTATTATGAAGATGGTCATTTAGTTAAAAGTTGCATTATAACAAAAATGCACTAATCTGCAAGGTGCAAAATAATTTATCAAATAATTAAGAAAAACATTTTAAACTCACAGTCAAATAAGGATACAGATCAAGTTTTAGCTAAAAACATTGCGGTAGTAAGAGTCATAATGGTGGTCCTTCTGGTGGTATAATGGTACTTCTTTTTATGTGTGGCAGGCTAAATAATATTTCATATAAAATTCTGATGCTTTTCAACAGTACTATAGACCCAAGGAATGACATCAGCCTTGAAAAGACATAATCAATACCCATTAGTTATACAGTGCTGTGTGGAGCAGTGGAGTCCAGAGAATGCATTTCATAAAGCTAGATATCATTATCTGTTTTGTTGTCTGTTTTTCGTGGTAGTAGGATAGTACAAAAAGATTCTTTGCCATCAGAAATGCTGGTAGGCAAAAAAGGCGTCATGTACGCAATGACAAAACAAAGCATGACTAAAAGCAGAGAAATGTTAATTATTTAAATCCTGGTATGAATTTAACTAAGGTCAATCAGGTGAACTAAACATCTGGCACAGACATTGTGGAGAGGAAAACCATCAGCAGCAGTCAGGAAATGGTGATCAGTGAACAGAAAGGACATTATAGTGAATGTCAACAGTGAGGGCTGGTCTAAAGCCCAGAAGGTGAGCCATAATCTGGTAGCTTTTAAGAAGCTTCATCAATCAGACAAAAAATCCAGTTCCTATGGTTATTCCTGAGACCATTTTATTTGTTCACAGAGACTCCAAGACATAAAGGGTTTAATGCAGAGGCTCAACTGACCACCTACACAAAAGGAAATAACACAGGAAATAGAAAACTTTTTTGGTGGTTAACACTGTTGCCCCATAACAAGAAAGTCTCCGGTTAGACTCCCGGCTTTTCTGTGTGAAGTTCTCCCCATGCTTGCCTAGGTTCATTCATGATACTCCGGTTTCCTCCCACGGTCTAAAAACATATGTGTTAGGTTGTTTGGTACTTTTAAATTGCCCATAGGAGTGTGGGTGTGGGTGTGTGTGGCCCTGTGATAGACCGGGGACCCGTCCAGGGTGACGCCTCCTGCCTTCTGTTTTTAGGGACTCCAGCATATTCCAGTAAACCCAAAATAGAGAATAAGCAAGGGAATGTAGACAATAAATGAATAACCTTCTTTTAGGTTTTTTGAGCTCCTGGGAATCGTGTGATGTTTTATATTTATGTTTAAAGTTCAATCCTTTGCACAGCATGTCAAACTAATATTGTATTTTTGTAGGAAACACGTCAACATTTTGTATAACACAGATAGTATTATAACTCTAAGTTCAACAGTAAGAAGGTCGGCATTGCTGATTGGCTAAATTCAAACTCATTGTATATGTTTAGGGTGGCGCAGTGGTTAGAACAGTCTCCCCACAACAAGGAGGTCCTGGGTTCTATTCCCAGAAACAGGGTCTTCCTATGCAGAGTTTGCATGTTTCTCCTGTGCTTGCGTGGGTTTCCTTCATGTACTCCGGTTGCCTCCCACAGTCTAAAACATGTACATTAGGTTAATTGGTGATACTAAACTGCCATAGACATGAGTGAGAGTGTGTGTGGTTGTCTTTATGTGGCCCTGTGATGCACTGGCGACCTGTCCTTGGTGTACTCCCTGCCTCTCGCCCTATGTGCGCTGTGATAGGCTCCAGCAGACCCCTGTGACCCCAAATTGGCGAATGAGCGGGTAAAGAAGATAAATGAATGAATGTATACGTTTATCACTTCTGACAAGTAAACATGATAAATTTTTTGTTACAGAAATCAGGATATAAAATGTTATACTTGTACATATTTTAATTTGTCTCTGACGAACATGCCAGATAAGGAAACTCTCTGGAAACTCCAAGAGACGATTTGAGGAAGAGATCGGAGGGAAGCCAGACTTAAAAGAGAACCCATAATCAGTTGGTTGACATCAGACAGTGCAGTAATAAATAATTTCCCTACTGCGTAGTTGCTAAACAATGCAAATTCAAGCATGGAAAATATCTGTGGTGACTGTAGCATCCAAATAATTATTTAGTCATTCATCTTCTATGCCAGCTTATTCCCTAACTCGGGGTTAAGGGAGTCTGCAATTTAAAATTATCAATCAGCCTAATGTACCTGATTTTAGACAGTTGAAGGAAAACTAAGAACTCGGAGTAAACCTGCCCAAGCTCAGGAGAACACTCCGCACAGAAAGTTTCTGTGAATCATAGCTGGGACCTTTTTGCTATGAGGCAACAGTGTTAGCCAGTAAGGCACCATGCTGCCTAAGAAAGTTTACTATTTTCTGTTTCATTGCTTTTGTGCAGATGGTCAGTTAACCCCCTATGTATTGGAGTCTCAGTGAACACTCAGATGGTCTCAGGAATAACCATAGGGACTGGATTTTTTGTCTGATTGAAGCTTCTTGGGTGGCATAGTGGTTAGCAGTTCGACTTGCAGCAAGAAGAGGAGGGGAGTTTGCATGCCCCCCCTCACTTTACTCCAGGTACTCTGGTTTCCTCCCACAGTCCAAAAACATGTACATTAGGTTAAATTGTGAATCTAAATTGCCCACAGGAGTGAATGTGAGTGTGTGTGGTTTTTCGTCTATGTGTGGCCCTGCAATGGACTGATGACCTGTCCAGGGTGTTACCTTGCCTATGTGCTCTGGGATAGGCTCCAGCAGACCCAGTATAGAAAATGAATGAATGAATGAAGCTTTTCAAAAGAATAAGGCTTGCCTTCTAGGCTTTAGGCCAGTCTTCACTGTTAACATTTACTGTAATGTACTTTCTGTTCACTGTGAGGTGACATGATACAGTAAACTTGAGTTGGTGTGGGATGCATAGACATCAGTGCGGGAGATATTTAGTAAGCATGGCAAAAACCAACATCAACATAAAGAGCACCTAAAAATGAGCTCATCACTGAACAGTGGAATATCCCTTTCGTATTATTTCAGAGCTCTGCAGCACCAGAATAACAGTGAGAGTTGCAAATCATAGTTTTCTAGTACTGTAGATTAGTTGTTATCTGTAATTTAGCACTTAAGCTACCTCCAAGCCTCTCTCATTCATTTTAAGATGTCTGCAATAGTGGTTAGAAAATTTCATGAGATACAGCAAGGTTTACTTATTTTGATCCGTCATTTGCACTGCAACTATCCATCATCCATCCATCTATTATCTTTAACCGTTTATACATAGTCAGGGTCACAATTCTCTGTTTGAAGAGCAGAGATACATCAGGTTGCCAGTCTATCAAAGGGCAACATACAGACTAACACACACTCCTATGGGCAATTTAGAAACACCAATCAACCTAACTACTGTCAAGCGTTTGTGGTCACCTGAGCATCACAAACACATGGGATTTTATTTTATTCCAGATTTATCTCTACTCAATGTAAAGCTTGAATGTGAGATATATCTTTCCTCAGTGTGAAGCTTGAATGCGAGATATATTTTTATTCAGCTCCAACAGCGAGATCAGACACTTATGTCAGGTAAAGAGGTCTAAGGGTGCAGTCAGCATTTTACTTCATCCCAATGTTCAGGAGTGTTAAGATCAGAACTTTGTGCTGAACACTTGTGTTTTCTTTACTCTAATAATAACACAGCGTGCCATAATGGACCTCACAATATTTTTGCTTAGGATCATTGTCATGCTGGAACAGTGTTGAAAAACAGTGAAGAAATAATGTAATGCTACAACATACAAAAACATTTGTGTGTAAAAACAAGTGTGTGCTTCAATATTTGTAACACATATGGAAAAGAACCACATATGGAACTCATAGGCCACTAACCATCAAACTTTTTGCAATATAGTGTGTACATGTATATATAAAATTTTTAATTACAAAAATTATAAAAGAACATGAACATAAACAGTCACTTTGTTCTGTCAAAAGATTTTAGTTTTGACCTTTACAGCACAACACCTTTTCAGTTCTCCAGCCACCAACCTGAAATCTACTACATATCCATGAACAGTGTCTTCATAAATAAAAGAATGATGTAAAGGATTGGTTCACATCGGTTCCCTGAAGCAATGAGAAAAGATAATTTTATATAACGCACTGGTTATAGAACAGATTTATTACAAGCAAGCTGCTACAGGATTCGACCTAAATCAAAGGAGTGCAGAGAAACTGCAACAAAAAACTTTGACTGGGATTTAGGAGAGCCAACTTCAGCAGTGTTTTTTTCCTGTCTGGATTCTGAAAAATCCAATACAGGTCTGTGTTCCAGAGGAGCTAAAGTCGCCAATGATTTATTTCTTACATCACTACTTTACAGCATAATAGCAGTTCGATGCAGCAGTGAAATGCAAAGATAAGACATCAATGCCAAACCTCTCTGGAGTATATGGAAAAACATAGGATACTATGAACTCTATTATTTAAAAAAAACAAACAAACAGGAATTTAACTATGGATAATGAACTCCAAAAATGATGATGTCAAAATTGCACCAAATACAAAGTCTATTGCAGGTGCAGAGGGAGGATTAAGGGATGCTGGCTGAACATGGGACACACTGTTCACACATTTTAACACACTTCTACAACTTAATAGCCAACTTTGAAACCTGACTGAATCGCATACAGGAAAATAGAGATTATACACAACCCCATGCTTAGCAAACACTAACACACTGCTGTGCCTTAATTTTAAAACAACTTACCAGGAAATCAATCACTGCAATTTTTCAAAAAGTGTGAATCATTTTTTGTATTCCATAATAAGGGCTCCCTGGACAGCTTACAACAACAACTAAATAATTATAAGCAAGTTTATCAATTGATGCTCAACACTGACTTCTGGCAGACTCGGTTCCAAAAGCAATCTTGATAGCACAATAATAATTACAAGCAGGCTTTTCAATTACTATAAGTCGTTCTGTAAAGCAGAATTCGAGAAAACTTACAGCTCATCATTTATTGTTTATTTAACTGGCCTTTGTGAAGCGTCTACAAAGTAATTGCCTGTCAGACAACTTTGATAAAAATAGAAGGATTTCACTGCAGGGAACAAAAGAAGTAAACGATACAGGCTGATTAATCATACGCATTGTCCTGCAAGCTGTCAGTAATTTTGCCATTTTTCCAAAGAAATAAAGCTTCTACTCTGCTTCAGAAACAGCCACAGGTCTGTCATTTTCCTCCCAACCTGTACACACATAAAAACTCTATAAATATTGCCCGAAACTAAATTTTAGCAACCAACAATTTTGCAATAAAGTTTAAAAATAAATCGATTATCACACCATGCGTTTATTCATTTTTATTTTATGCCATAAAAGGATACAATTGCTTCTTTCTTCTTAAGACAACATTGAAATGGGGTTATTTGTTCACACACTAGATACAAAGCTTTAAATAAGTGTTGTGTTATCATTACCTTTATCAGACTTACGTTACCTACATTCAGTAAGGACAATTTTAAATCTATATTAAAAGCCTGATATGAAATGTTAGTTGTTATTTTTGAACAACTTATTGGTTATTTTTATGTATGAGGACAGAATTACCTAGTACCTAAAGGAATTGGAACACTACAAACTGGATTATTTATAATAAATAAATAAATCAAATCACAATAATTTGAAAAGCAGAATTGTTACAGATTTAGACATGATTTCTAAATTAAACATGATTTCAGCAGACATCAATGCTGATCAACCCCATGAATACGCCCCAGCTGAGCTGTCATGTTCCCAGTGACTGCATACAGTATTTATTCCCAACCGATCCTAAAGCTCTCCAACCAAACTCTAAACAGGGACATGTGGAAGTGACAGTGCACAAGCGTTGACAGTAATTGACCAAAAACTCCCTGCCTTCTTTAAGAGCTATTAACCACAGTAGATAAAAGGACAAAAATTATCATCTTAGCTCATTGCGTCTTTTTTATGTAACAGCCATTACTAACATTCTATATTGTATTCGTAATCCTTACAGAAGATTAAAAGAAATGCAGGCGACACACACCTGTAATGTGTTGGGTTGTATTTAGAAAGTGTTCTACCTCAAACTAATGACATTCTTCCTGATTTGTTCTTTCTCAGCACAACAGCTTGCAAACTGCTATCATGCCAAAAAGCAACAAACTGTTTTTCAAAACCTTTTAATTATGTATTGTCTGATAAAAGTATTGGGACACTTGATACATATGTATTCTTGAACATCTTTTTATGCTCCTGTAATAATCACCACACTTAATGAAAGGCTTTATAATAGATTATGACGTTTTTCATTCACTATAGTATTAATGAGAACTCTATGCAAAATACTTGTACTTTTTCTACCGTAACATTTCATGGGCTCAGGGGCTTTGTGCACAGGAACACTGCCATGCCAGGTCTTTCACTTCTGATGAATAAATAACTGAACACTACAACAAAGACATTCGAGACAAATGAGTGCTTCCAACCTATATATATATATATCGAACTAGATCCATCCAGGCTAAAGGAGGAAAGGGACATTAAATAATTCATGACAAAGAAGAAAATGATATCTTGCCAAGAACAATGGGCATAGTGGTGAAGGATAACAATGAGAAATAAAATTCCAGGAAGACAACCCCTAATCTAACAAATAGAAACTTTATGGCAGTGATGGTTATGGCATACTGTAGACCAGGTATCTATCTACATAAAAAAATGAATCCGACTGTTGAGTGCACTGAATTTTCAGTGTGCCAACTGGGGACAGATCATATAGACGGTTTAATCTTTGGGAATTCTTTAGATATTTCTGTGATGTAATATAAATATCGACGAAGAGATCTGATTAAACGGTGAGAGAGTAAAGAAAAAAAAGGGTAATCGTTCCAGACATGCTAATGACAAGACTAAAAATGTCTTTAAGAAAAGATTTGGAACGGATTTTATAATCCAAGTGAAACCTCGATGATAATAATCACTTCAGCTTCATATGGAAAAGGCTTCTCTGCACTGGAATGTATAAATACGCATGAGCGGCACTGCAGCTGGAATATGACGTCCATTTACTTTACTTATTTATTTGTTTCTGATTTTGTCTTCTGTTTATTTTTAAACACTCGATTGGTGCTGTTTATTTCTCTCTGGCTGAAATCTCGAACAAAATTCAAGCAAGTTAATTACGAAAAACACACACAAAGACACACACACACAAAGACAGACACACAATACTGGCAGCAGAAATAGACCAACATTCCGTCTAAGTAACACCCTTTCAGATCATCAGTACATTTCTCCGTGGAGATCGAATGTCCGAGTTTTAATGTCCGATCTACTGGGATAAAACATCTTAAAGCTTTTTTTAAATTTTCGCCAAAGATTTTAGATTAACAAATAAATAAAGGATGTACGTCAGTTTAGACAAAAAAAATCATCCTTTCAGCTTCCAGAGTTAGTTCGATCGTTTGGACTTACCTCACCCTCGGCTTGAGCGAAACGCGATGTTTTGATTATTTCTCGGGCTCCATCGGATTGAGTGCGTCATGTCACTGACTTCCGCGTTAATAGGAACGCGCAAAAAAGAACGTGTAAAAGACCGCGCATGCGCAGGCGTGTGACATTCTCGTGTACACGCAAATTCAAGTTGACAATCGAAGTCGAATTTAGATCGCTATACTGGAATTCTGTACACATGTAGCCGGTTACAAACTTCATTAAGTGACTTTTAAGTTGCTCGCTTTCGTGTTTATTGACATTTTCTAACGCAGTGTGAAACAATGCCATGGGAAGGGAGACCTGTTGTTGTCATTACATTTGAATAATTATTAAAAGTAGTTATAATTATAAGATAATACTAGTAAAGATAATCTTAGATGATGATGTGCTCTTATTTGCATCACTGTTAATAGTTAAATAATGACTATGCTTAAAACCCTGGTGGTTTCCAAGCGCTTTTTAAGGAAAACACTGGTCTGAATGCTTGTTAAATCACCCATCACCTTTCTAACAAGGCAACAATCGACAAGATCTTGCATCATAAATGATAGATAGATAGAGTAAAATAAACTTTTGCCCCATGTGCTCCAGGATAGGCTCCAGCAGACCCCTGTGACCCTGAGCTAGGAAATAAGTGGGTATAGATGATAAATAAATAAATGAATATGATATAATAATGATATAATCCAGCTTTGTTTGCCCAACAGTATAACTTAATATTAATGTCCATCACCTACCACCATGACACACTGCGTATTATGGTTTCGCTTCACCCAGCCAAAGAAAACAGGTTTAAGGAATGTCAGAATGATTTAAAAGTTAAACAACTCAACAAACTGCTCAGCAATTTATTGTCGAAAAAATTATCTGGTGCTGGCTGGTTGCTATTTTATCGAATAAATTTTATATAGCCTATGCCAATCAATAGCTATCAATCCCTACTGTAAAATTCTGGGAAATGTTTATTTAGAGGCATGAAAGTATGCTGAACAAAAACACCTGTTAAAATGAATAGATTATTAAGAATAGGTAAAGGCAATCAAGAATCAAATGCAAATGAGAAGACTAAAAAGACTGTAATGGGATTTATGTAAAGTACCGAGCAGTTAAGGAAAAGTTAAAAGAAATATCCAAATTTGGTGGCATTTATAGTGATTTAAATAACATGGAGGCCAAGAAGGTTTGTTGCTTTTAGGGATCTGTAATAAAGTGCCAAAATCTGTTTAAGAACTCTTTTCTCTTGTGAGCTTTTAATTAAGGATGTTCCAGACACTGTCTGATCTTACTAGTTGGATCAGACTCTAATTAGCATCTGGTCCAACTTATTTAACTGTTGGAGTTAAATGAAGAGATATCTCACATTCACGATTCAGATTGTAGAACAAGTTACTAGAAGAATAGAGCTTAATCAAATAACAAAATGGGAATGAATATGAAATACGATGTTTAAAACGGCATGCGCTTGAGATGCTCGGGTGACAAACTTTTGGCAATATAGTGCATATACACAAGGCTGCGCCTGTCATGCTGTCACTGCTGACAGAGACTTCTGTCAATGACATCACAAGAATCTTTGGTAACTGGTCTTTGTTTTTTTGAGAGTACATAAGCTCAATATCCAACAGGTACAAATTTTAAAAAACATTTTAGCATGTTTACTATTTACACTAATGTACGCATTGTAAGAAAAAAAACAAAAACCTTTAACAAATTTTATTTATATTTCATTTTATTAGATTATTTTTCAAATAAATACTGAATATTTAAACAGCTGATCATGGTGATGTGCAATTTAAAAAAATATATACAGCAACTCAGCTTAGTGTTCTTCAGCCGACCAAGCCCTTCTAACAATTGATCAATATGCTACGAGGCCATACTGCATAGTTACAGCTCCTAACTTGTTGCCTATTTTAAGTAAAACATATAACGGACATTTCTTTTTGTAATACACATGTGCAGTTCTTGTTGTGTCGAATGCATTTTAATGCTGTAGGCCTTATATGGACCAATGGAGAGAAAGAACAGTTAATATTATTAAAGTGCAGCCAGCAAACACTTGTCTCATGATGATTAAAAAAATAGAGATACATCATATTTCTAAACATACAATTAGTGGTGAACACAATGTTTCCGAAAATTTCACACCAGCTTTTATATCCTATGTATGAGGAAAACAAAGAAGAGAATAATTTACACAACAAAATAACCTGCCCTTAGGGGAATATGGTGATAAGAGCCCACTGCTGATTTAGGGCCTGTTTTTATTGTTCTAATCATGCTTTTGTTACTTGTATCATATTTCACGCCCATATGTATCGTGTCTATATTTTGGGCAGCTTTGGTGCGCTGATGATGGGGTTAGATTTCTGGAGAAAGCGGCGTCCTGCGCTTTTGTAGTCAAAGGCGCAGTTATGAGTCTCAGCATAGCGGTGCATGGAACAGAAATTGTTGCCACACCTAAATTGGTAAAACAAAATCAGAACAGATCAGGAGAGAAAGTAGTGAAAAATATTATGTCAAGTGACATGTGTTGCACATTCACAGGTGTTTAAAATAGTGGTAAAAACTTATTTATAAAAAAAGTATGTATTTGGCCAAGTTTCTCGTCTTTTATTTGCTTATCTGTACTAATGAAATAAATGCTGCTCTGGATAAGAATATCTTCTAAAGGCCGATCAGATAGGCAGACATAAAAAAAAATACGCAACCTTTTTCTACGGTGCCCACTAATCGCTTTGGAAATTCCATGAGGAACTGCAGCCTCATGATGCAGAAAAAATGAACACTTATTCTGATCGACGCTCAGATGTGTCTTATGAATGTGAACTATATAATATCCACAGCATAAAGCAATACACAAAAAAAAGCCAGAACACTAACTAAAACTATACCTAGCCTGAGTCATATACCTGCATTCATAGCTGGTGGCTAGCCCGGTCTTCCTCCTACATACAAAGCAGTGCTTTGAAGATTTCTTCTTTGAGCTCAGCGGAACTTTTACAGGAGGGAGGCGATATGTCGGAGAGCCTATCCATTTTAACATAAAAAGAAAATGTTACTAGTAAATCATACAGGAAGACAACAGAGAAATAAATAAAAATGATGCTATGAAACTGGTTAAAAAAATTGCAATGCAGCAATGAAGAACATCATCACGTCGCAACGATCTCTGGTTAGCTTAGGCAGGAATGTGCTAGTGCAGTGGTTTAAGTGTTGGACTGGTAATTGAAAGATAGGCGTTAGATTCTTAGCACCACTAAGTTACCACTTCTGGGCCAGTCAGCAAGGCCATTATCTCCAATTGCTCAGTTGTATAAAAGAAATAAATACAAGTTGCTCTGAATAAGGGCGTCTGTGAATGTAAGCAAGAAGCACTCGTCTCTCAGAAACAACTAATATCACAGACCTGCCATCCAGTGTGTTCAGATGCCCCGTGTTTTAATATGAACTCAATAAAAAAGAGGATGTCTACTGTCTCGGATAAAGCATGCTCATCTGTTACAGATCGCCTGAAACACTTTTACAGACATTTAAGTTTTCCTCCCTAATAACCATTTTCGAATGTGTAATATTTTAAATTGATCATTAGAATAATGTTTTCACTTATTTTCCTGCTGGCAACCTCAAAACATTTACATTTTACATTTGTTCCTTTATAACATTTATCGTTAGTCCCCATTTATCTTAATAAAATGAAAGATTTTTTTTGCAAGGAGGGAATAACAGTTCTGAATAAAAATTATTGCTCAGTTTAGGATCACAAATATCAAAAGCATTTTCAAAGCATAGATTTAGTCAATCTTTAATATACTAGTCGATCTCTACCATCGGTATAAGCATTAAAGTGGAGGGAATTTTTTTTTATCTGCCAAATGAACAAAACTGAGCAAAAATAACCAAACAAAAACCCAATAATACTCTTCTCTACAACAGCAGACATTATTCAGAGTGTCAGTTACGGTTTTCATTTTAACCACACAGAAGCCAAACCCTTGTCTATTAAAAGCCAAGTCCAACAGAGACAGCTGTGGAATCAGGTGTGGCTCTTGTCTGATTGGAGTAAAACCTTTACTGGTGCACTCACACTGCCCTAATATATTCTGCAATGGCAACCTGGGATGCACTAATTTTGATAAGGCAGCAGTCCTCAACTTTTATTGCAACACAGACCGGTATAATGTCACAGAACAGAATAATTTCACAGAACGCCGTTAAGAAAAAAAAAACCAGAACAATTTAAAATACAATTTATAATACAACCACTATAAAAACGGATATTTATTAAATATAATAAAACTAAATCCATTGTGTACTCATATGCAATGTCTAAATAAAATTGTGCCAACAACAATATTTGAGTAACAACCTTTTTGCCCCTTAACCCTAACTGGTTGCTATAAGCATCCAGGTAATGTCTAAACATTACTTCTAAATAATGGAGGCCACAAAAACAAAAAAGTGCATACAAAATAGAACTCACTATAAACGCTAAATCAGCGAGAGCCCTGAGCTTGTTTCTCTGCAACGGTAACATATCACGTGACCAAGACATTTGTTTTATGCGTCATAGCCAGATGTAACAGAGAAACTCCATAATTTTTCAAAATAAATCTGATAGCTAGCTTGTACTGTGCTTGCTGATAACTCATTAATTAACCATTTAATAACTTTATACTCAATAGAAAATTAAAATTAATTAAGTAAATGTTGTAATTAACAAAAACAAAACTTTTAAAGCACTGCTTATTATTTTTTGTTAATTTTCATTTGTTGATTAAATGATTTTGGTTTCTGTTGGCTGCATGAACAGCATGCAACTTGCTCCCTCTCTCTAGTCACAGGGTTTAAATCTGCAACTCTGCTAGCTATTAAGTGCAACCAGCTGGATAGATACAAATACAAATTGATGATAACAAGCATGCTATTGAACATGGTTCAGACTTGCATGTAATTTTTGTCATATTATTTTTAACATTTGAGGTTCTGCGTAGCTACGTTCCACATCCATTAGTTCAGATATTGGAGAGATGGGATGCAGTTCTGAACATCACAAGAACCAGCTGCTGAATGTTTTACATTCACACCCACACATTTATTAGCAGTGGTGAGAACTCATACAGGTACACAAGTTTGATTAAAGGGAAACACAGAGCCTGTCCCAGTTTGGCATACCCCGTTGTTTGGAATAGTTATTTGTAATTCCTAGTGAAGAACAGATGTCTCATGCACAATACTAGGGATATAAAACATTTAGAAGCCGCTATAATGCCAAGCTGCCCTTTGAGTCCTGGATACATTTAAGTCATTTGTCTGATGCATGACTGCACTAAAAAATCCACAGTGGTCCGATATTTTTAAACGCACATCATTCTTCACAATTTAATTGGCAATTTGCTGCTCTGCCATAAATAACAGTGAACAATGAATGACTCAGTATTTTAGGTCAATTGATGCCATTTTTAATTCATTGCACTGCAATTTATTTTAATGTTATTTTAAAGCAATGTACAGTAGAGTTCGGAATTTTAATGCTTTTAATGAGACTTTATGCGTGCAATTTAGAGATGACTCTAGCTGTGACTAAAAGCATATTAGGGAATCGCTGTCTGGTTCCCAGGCTGAAAGATGTGTCCTGTTCGACTAAACTTTTCTTCATTATTTTTTTAAGGGTACTGACTGAAAACAGACAATGCAACCAAAAACATGAAGTCTTCAAACAAAATGCATGTTGTCCAAAATTTTGTAGCTGTATAACGCAGACCCTCCACTCCCCAACATGTCTACCATAAATAGTTGAATACTAGTAATTTAAAGACAGTTATCAAATTAGCACCAGAGACTAGAGGTTGACCGATAATCATTTTTGGAAAACTAATACTGTAGCATTTTTTAATCAGGTTTGATGACATTGGTTTGAACGCTGCTTGGTGCCAACTCATGGTTAAATCGAGAATTGCATGCAAGATCATCACTTTTGAAGTGAGAATTGTTATTTTGGGATCTTTTTAGCAGATTTAACTAATATATTGTTTATAACAGTATCGTTTTGTTAGATAGTCTATTTGTTTTTGTTACTTACTTTCGTCACATACAAAAATCATCAAATTATCTGAAATAGTAACATAACAGTAATGTAACAATAATAAATAATATATCAATATTGATTGAGCTCTTTTTTTGTTATACTGGACCAAACACGACAACAGGGTTTTCGTTTAGACTGGTAGTTAAAAAAATGTTTTCGGCAATGTCACACTGGGAACATCTAATCTAATTCTGCAATTTTTATCCAGCACCAATTTACTGAAAAAGAGACAGACAAACTCCCTAATTGCTATTTTACAAGGGATGACATACTTTCAGGAGAAAATTATATGGCTCTGACACATGGTATAATTGAGTCTCTGTGACGGATTCCTCTGGAAAAATTAATCATTTTAAAGTGTCACCAGAATGTAAAGACTCACCTTGCCTCTTAATTGAAGTGGAAGGTCCACATGATAAATCCAAGATTCGTGATGGCTAAAAAGACAATATTTTGTCAATCCTTTTACCAATATAAGAAATTATTTGTAAATATAGCACCAATTTATTATAAGATTAAATAAATTCCAATAGCTTATAACCCTGCTAAATAACTGAATCAGAGCAAAGAAGCTGAAATTCAGTCAAACTTACTGTGCGCGCTGCTCTCTGCAGAGGAACTATTCTCTGTAGCAAATCCTCCTGCAGCAGATGGATGTTGGCCTGCAAGGAGGCGTTTGCGCTACGCAAGCTGTCCATATCACAAGACCCTGCTGATTTTTTATAGATATTACTTGCAGTGCCGGACAACTCGATTGAAACGTTATTGGGAATATTGGTAAGGTCCTGTGCCTCACTCTTGCATGTGCAGTCTGACCGCTTGCCTGGTGAGTCCACTCTGATGGCTTGGCAAGTAGGAGTCTGTGAAAACGGGCACGGTGGAATAGCAGGTCCTCTGTTAGAGCCTAGAAAGGGGCGAGACACGTCTCCGGTAAAATCTGCAAAAGGTCGAGTGGGAGTGTGTAGCGAGTTCAGTCCAGCTCTGTCAGATCGGTACTGCAGTGTCTTGGTGCCCAATGACCATGTGCTAATAGTGTCTAAGCCTACAACTTGGGACAGTAGTGGAGTTGCAGTTAGTTGATCGTTCACAGCTTCTAAAGAGTTTATGTTGGTCTCCGATTGAGCAGAAACATCCAGACTCAGTGGCTCTGGAAGTGGGGTATTAAACAGAATAGGTTTGGATGGCTCCATTATAACCCCATCTTCCAGTAGCATTAGTCTGTCAGCCTGTATCTGTGCCTCTTCTTCAGACTTTAGACCAGACAGGACAGAAAACGGAGGCTGCAAACAGCTTGTTACCGCTTTTGGTCCACACGGCGGGGATACTTTAGAAGGTAGCCTAATGTTCTTGGGAGTCTGTTTATTCCATGGCTTGTCCTCCTGAATGATGTATTTGCTAGATGTTTTCAGAGAAGAAATGGTTTCACCAGAGACTGGGTCTGATTGACAGGTGAATGATGAGCCAGCTTCAGAGAAAGCCTGTTGCTGATTACCAATCAGAGGTAGCGGTGTTGTAGGGCTATGGCTAATCTGTGGAAGGATGCGGAGCATGCGATGGTGGCGAACAGAGCCAATGGAGCCAGAAAAAGGACGCGGTCCAACTGGAGGCCTGACTCGTAACTTGGCAGACCTTTTAGGCTGAAAGGCAACAAGCCAGAATAGCAACCTTTATCAGAGTATTCCAAAATAAAAATGTATCCACAGACACTGGTTATCATGTGACATATTCAAGGTTGTTTCAGTGATTACTGCTAAAATTAACCATCCCAATACCTTTTTACTGAGGTTCATATCCTCCATCCTGGCTTTGAGTAGTTTCATCTTGTTCATAGTGATGGAGTTCTCCAATGTCAGCCGCGCAGAGGAAACGCTCAAACTCTCATCTTCCTCTGTATACACGTTGTGAACTGAGCCACTGCTGAACCAAAGCCATACACGACTAAACCGCTGAAGCATTGTTATTACTCTAAATACTGTGTTACAGAACATTCACATTCATACAAAAAATAATCTCTGCCATTTCTAACTAACTTTTATTAAAATATAAAAATGTAGGTTGCTTTAAATGAAATTCCCATTTGCTGGTGTTCACTGATGTTTTTTTAAGTAAATAAACAAACCTCAGCGACTTAGATACAGGAGTCAGACTTCCTTCTCCACGGGCCACCACCCGGAAGACATTGAGCTGGTCACCATCTTTGTACACCAACAACGTGACCTGTTTATTAGGAAGAGACTTTTCCCACACATCGTCTTTCTTTGGCTCCAAGCAGTCAGATGTATCCTTTACCGAGTTCTCAAGGGTCACTAATAGTCACAAAGGGGGGGGGGGTTATTTTGGGGAAATCTCAATCAGTGCTCATTTTATCAATGTTAAGATCAGAGTTTAAAGTTAGTAATAGGTCAGACACCTCGTTTGGTGTTGATAGGCCCACCCCTCATGGCAAGGACCAGCTTGAGTGTGCAACCTTCTGCGATGCTGTAATGACAATATAAATTTTTCTTAATCTATACAACAAATTCACACTGGACAAACAGGAGTTCAACAGCTGAACCAGAACATGAAATAAAGACTTAAGATGTTGATAAAAATATTTGACTGCTGACATTTTTCAGAAGAAAAACGGTTACCTGTAGTCGTTTAAACAGCAATCATCGTCAAGTTCCAAGCTGTTCCAGATCAGATGCTGATGAGCAACAGGGATACCTGAAATAAACAAACCTGGTTGGCGAGAGGCATTAAAATGTAACAAAATACAGGAATTAACTAAAGGACAAAACCTGCATAACAGCTGATAATGTTGTAGCATAAATGTATTAAACACCAGTGAAACATGCAAAAAAAAAAAAAAACCCACATAGGGCAGCCAAGCCGCTTAGAACCAAGCGTATGCTTTAAAGTGTTTAAATAGTTGCATGAAATACTTTTTTTTCATTTCAAGGTCATACTGATATAATAAGCACTTTATATCGAAGGTTCAGAAATTGAACAAATCTATGACTCACTAAAAAAACCACACTTATGACTGCTTAATCATTTCAAATTAGATTCTTATGAAATAAACATATAAAAGTACATGTTGCATTGCAGGTGTTGCCTGTACATGCCACATTTCTAAAAAACAAACAAAAAGGTATGACAGTACACTACATGTTGCAGGTGTTTGGGGGGGAAACCCATTCAGAACATGGCTCAGTGCTGCCCCCTAGTGCAGAAATCATTTACCAAATCAGGCCAGAGATGATCTTAAGGGCGTTTAACAAAGGGAACTATAATCTCATGTGTAAATGAAACCCCATGGGATTACACATTTTTAATCATACTCCTGCCTGTGTATGTTTAATGCCATTTATTTAAAAAAAAAAAGCGAACAAAAATACCTTTTGGGAAACTAGTTGCTTGCAGAAAGCAAAAAAACAAAAAACAAAAAAAAAAAACGACCATTTAACGGTATGATAGAACAAAACACATAACTTCCATAAATGTCCAAAATATAAGATGTACACCATGTGGCTTATTAATTATTCTTTTAGATCAACATTACCATAATTATACATACTCATAATAATTTTTGGAAATAAAATGAATACTTAGCCAGACTAGTGTTAATGAGTTCAGTTACTAATGTTAATGGAGGTCTGTGTTGCAGTCAGTGTTCGAGTTTATCCTGAAGGGTGTACAGCGGGGTTGAGATCAGGGCTCTGTGCAGGACACAAAGTTCTCCCACTCAAAATGTAACTTTATGGAGCTTGCCTTAGAGGTGCACACACACATGCCAGAACAGTGTTTCGGTCTCTTGGTTCCAGACAACTTTCTTCATCCCATCTCGTGGCAACAATTTAAGGATAATGCACACATATGGGTTTGCTGGCCTTGCATCCACAAACTTTTGGTCTTACAGTGTGACAGACAGATAAAAAGGTAAATAAGAAAAAGACTAAGCTGGATGAAGAGTTTATTTTGATTTAGTTATAGAAGGTCTTTGTTTTTGATTTTTTAAATAAACATGTTTGATCATGCCTTTAGACTTGTGTATGGTATAAGACAACAATATGCAATTCTTTGCAACCTTTTTTTTTTTGCACTGAACCTGCATGACGTGGCAAGGAAAACTCATTTGTGTTTGGCAGCACCTGGAATTCTAGGGTTTTGTAAGCTCTCACTTCTCAAATTGCATCCAGTCAGACTTCTTTCTGTAATAGATGACTATTTTTATTTTGTTACAGAACAGTACAGTAAAGCAACCAAACCCGATCTCATACAATCTCACAATGCACAAAGCAAGGAAGCAACCGAGGAAGAGACCGATCATAAGGCTCTTTTACAACTTTATAGTAAAAATGAATTATTACACATTGTGGTAATAATAAAAATACCAACCATTATCAACATTTAAAACACTCCAGCATTACAAATACACACTTTGACCAGCAAAATCGAAACTTCATACAGGTCGCCAGTCCATCGCAGGGCAACACATACAGCCACTCACACCCACATTCACTCCTATAGGCAATTTAAGAGTCACCAATCAATGTAGTGTACATGTTTTTGGACTGTGGGAGGAAACCAGAGTACCCGGAGGAACTCACACAAACACGGGGAGAACATGCAAACATAAGGACTCATACCCAGAATTCGACCCAGAACCGAAAAAGTAAAAAAATAAATAAATAAAAAACACTTGTAATGTGTTAGAATATGTTGGACTAATACAAGGTGTGATTTTCAACACAACCAAGTTGCCACTATTGGGCCCTTAACCCCTATTCGGTCAGTGATAAGGCAAATGATGCGGTTAATGTTTAAATGCACAGCAAGTTTTTTTTACAGTGTTTTGCAAACAGGTAATCCTTCGGAAGAAACAGTATTATGAAATCCCTGGTATATAAGAAACAGAATTTAGGTGCCACATAGTAAATTCAAGTCAGTAAGTGTGCAAAATTAAGCCCGCATATTCTCATTTAGCACAAGTTCTGTTTAGTGTAAAAGAAACAGTGCTGAGGAGCCTCTACAAATATTTAACTATGAGGTGTTAAAGAAAAAGTTAACATTAGAAAATATGCAAAGAATAAGTATCAAAAATCTGTAGGTTTCAGGGACCTACAGAGAAATGTGACTCATGTAGTCAAGGGTCTAACCACACTTTAGGAGCAAACAACTACAGCAGCTCCGTTAAATATGTGAGCGAGTACTATTGTAAAAATAGATTTGTTTAATAAAACTTACACAATATATGGTCTCATACCTATTTTGTATTTTTCCTTTCACATTTTCAGTAATATTTAATATGACTGCAGGCACCCTTGTATTCAATTTAACATAACATCTTACATTTTTAAAAATGTATTTATTTTCGACACCTCCCCAGCATAAAAGCCATTTTCATGATTATAAACGTGTACTTCTCACTCGTTTATCTAAAATACATGTGTTTTGGTGGTGGGAGGAAAGTGGAGTACCCAGAGTAAACCAATGCAAGAAAGGGGTAAACATGCAAGCTCCACACAGAAATATTCTTACCTGGGATCTTTTTGTTGCAAAATAATAAACCCTTAAAGAAAAATACTTTTTTGAAATGGTAAATTGAGACTTTTTAAAAGACTTTAGCTAACTAGACTAGTTAATATAAACCAGCATTAGACAATTATTAGAAACTTCTTTTAAGAAAAAACAAAACAAAACATTTTTATAAATTATCATCAAATATGCTTGTTTTTTTCCAAGGACAAATTAAGAACACTGTAAATATATTTAGTCCTATATCAAGTCAGTATGGCGTCACAGCTGATTTGAAATAAATTTGAACCTAAAATATATACAAATACAAATACAAATTGTTTGACAATTACCTATAATGTTTTTGCACCTTAATATTCAGCCTAACTGCAAAAACGTAAAAAAGTGATTCGCTTCAATCATGATTAACTGATAAGCAGTGATTTATATATAAAAATAAAACAATCATTTGTTGCAGCTGTACTGAAGCTGAAACAAGAAGGAAGACGCCAGCAGAGACTAGAGATGGGATTTTAATGACCATCCATTTTTGAAATATTACTGTATTTACTGCTAAATGCTTCATAAGAAACAGCAGTGGTATATAAACAGCTATGTTTTCTAGGGTTTTAAGAAAATTTAAAGACAAACCAATATTTACTACATTTAAAATATCTTGGCAAGAAATTTTAGATAAAAGAAAATGATGGAGCAGAACCTTTATTTTTACTGATGAATTATCACAGAGTATCGGTGTCACTCCCAAAAGCGGGAAGACAAATAAAATTCAGTGCTACACAGAAATCTGAAGAAGGTCCAGCCTGCATTTTTAATAAAATGTAATGTAACTACAGCAAGAGGGGAAAAACAGATCAAAAATATTAATGAAGTAGAAGAGATACTGATGATCAGGCATTTCTGATGGAAGCTGAGGCAGAATCGAAATGACAGGTAAAGAATGCGTAATTAATGCAGACACAGAGTTTAAATAAGTGGGTAGACAAATGTGCTCAAAGCACTTGGAACAAAGACAGCAGCACAGTATCACTATAATAAGAAGAGACTTGGTTCCTGTTTCCTCTTTAGTACACTGATGAACTAAGACAAGGCAAGTGTTTATGTCCTACAGGTTTGAGTAAACTGAACACAAGTTTTTAAGAAAAAAAAAAAGAAAAAGCAGACAGCATATTTAAAAAAAATTATTAGTTATAGCTCATTTTTTTTTTTCTTTATCCAATTGTGTTAAAAAAACACAAAGCAGTGCCTCAAGGTACACTTGCACTGCATGATTTTAGCATTGTTTCTCATATGCTCGTCAACAAATTTCATAAACATTTAGAGGTTACTTGCTGTTGTTCATGCAGCATGTCAAATACACATCCTGCCAAAGGTTTGTGACCACCAGATCCATTCGTGGGTCCTCTCTGAAATGTTGCTAAATGTTTTTGTATGTTGCAGCATTATATTGTTCTTTTACATGAATGCATATGAAGTTAAATTTTAGGGCATTTTATAGTCTTCATTAATTGGATAGGATAGAATTAGGGGCTAGGGGTGAGAAGGGATGGAACTCTGACCCCCAAATTTAAGTAAACAAGTAAAATTATGCGCTGTAAACATGCACATACCTTCCAGTCTCTGAATCTTGGCTTTTACAGAGATGACTGTTTCAAACGGAGAGACCCGCAGCTGGAAGCAAGTCCCTGTCAGGGTCTCTACAACTAGCTCCATGGTCTCGTAGAAAGGCAGCTTGTAGTTGACAACCCCTAGGTTATCATCGTTAAAAAATGGAGGCTCCCTCTTGTCGGCCATGTTTGTGTGGAAATGAGATTGCTCAGGAAGAAATTAGGATGAAATCTGTCCAAGGCGAAGGAGCAAAGGTTGTGATCTTACCACTGTCCCCAGGTACACACATTCTGGACTCATGTCTACACTGGGAAAAAGACATGACACACTTTATTTACACTTTATTTACTGAAATAACCGATTTAGTTTGACTTTAGTGTTGAAGCGACAGAAGAAAAAAACTGTCTAAATAGACAACAAATACTGATGTCTATAATTTGGTGGACAGTTTATTCTTTACAGAAACTGGGTTTTTTAAAAAAATAAACAAATAATCAAGCCACTGCAGACATGCTATATGTGGAGAATAGGATGCAACTGACAGTATTTAATATTTATTGATTTTAACAAATGGTGGTCATCGCTACTTTTTCCAAACATATTTCATTAATAATAAACTACCTGCTGTTTTTGAAGGTCTTTGGCTACATTTTTTATAGCTGAAACCCCAATTAGAACTTCTCTATCTAGAGTATACTTCTGTATATGAGCATACGTCTATACTTTGCAAAGAAAAATGAAGTTCACATACCAACAGCAGAATGTTTCATCTTTTGAAAGAACACTTTTACAAAGTAAAATAATAACAGTAGCACCGACCCCCCACTAATATCTGTTATTAATGTGGTCACCATTAAAAAGCACACCTATTAGTGGCTTTATAGTGGAGCGACTGAATAACCCAGCAATATCTGTAAATGTAGCTTTAGTCACACTTTCCACATTGACAGAGAATGACAGAGGACCGAGTGTTACACCATTTTAACCATGACAGAAAATTTCATGGAATCGAAATATTTTTACCACCACATTAGTTTAAGATCCTACTATTCAGACAATAGACTGTCAAACTGTCCAAGGTATACCCCTGCATTTTGCCCTACTCATGCTGGGATAAGCTCCAGCAGACCCCCGTGAGTTAGGGAATAAGCAGGTATAGAAAATAAATTAATTGAATAAATGTTGGTGAAAAACTGCTGTTTTAGAAATACATAGCAACTGAATTAATTTCTAAATTCTGAATACTTCGCCTGGGTCAGGACAATAAAAAAGCTGAAACCTATCCCAGCATACAAAAAAGGAAAAAGGCAGGAGTAAGGGTACAGAGACAAACAACCACCCAAACCTACATCCACACCCACGCCTATAGGCAATTGAGAATAACTAAATCAACCCAAGGAGGAAACCGGAGTAGGGGAGTAGAACCCAGGATCTTCTTGCTGTGTGGTAACCTGTGCTAACCACTATGGCATGCCAGATATTTTACTATCTGCATCACACCGAAACTTTGACCATTCATTATAATAAAAAGCGTTCAATCGCTCATCTATTGAAAACCATGCAATATTCATATCACGATATGCCCAACTGCGATATTTCAATCATTTTGATGTATTGTGCAGCTCTACTGTTTATGTTTAGATGAGATGAATGCAGGTAGATCTGTAAAAGAGTGTTTCTATAAATGCTTAAGATGTCATTTAAAAAGACGCGTAATTTCTGAAGGGGTTTTTTTTGGGGGGGGGGGGGCCTTCTTTAAAAGGTCAAAAAAACTTTATATCTGGGATTGCCTAATTTTAGAAAACGCAATTCGGTGTAAATTTAATGCACATGGAAGACATAAATCCACTGTGGTTAAAGTAAAAGTAAGCTGAAGACTTTGGTGGTCTACTTTGGAGGAGACTCAAGCATTAATGCAATTCAGTCATGGCGCCGAGCAGCAGCAGCAGCAGCCGCCTTAAAAGCCACATAACACTGAGCTATGATTATTTAAGTCGTCATTTACACGGACATCCATGAGATTACCTTCATCGCCATTAGTAGACAAAGCCGTTTAATATTGGATGCATCCGTCACAATTCCCTGCCGAGATACACAGCCAGCATGTTTTCTACAACGCTAACAACAGGTACGGTTACACATAATAGGGATGGAAAAGCTCAAAATGCTAGCGGCTTTCGTGCTAGTGAAAACATTTACCAGCCCAGTTTCCACGCTATTATCGTCAGAAAGCAAACAATAATACTAACTAAATCAAAACTGGTCATATTACCATTAATTCCTTACGACATCTTCACCATTTCTTGGTCTGTTCCTGTCTGTGAACAGGGTGAGAATTGTCGATTGTTGCACTTTTTGATTGACACGAAAACAGCCGTATGACGTAGATGTAATCCAGAATTTAGACTGTATTGCCCAATAAGAAAGCCACGAAGGCGGGATTATAGTCTGTTCGGTTGCAGGTGAGTGATTTTCCTCGATCTCTCCCGGATGTAGACTCTGGTTTCCTAGTAACACAACTATACACACTATATCATTTCATCTTCTTTACCCGCTTATTCCCGAATCCGGGGTCACGGGGGTCTGC
>JAOTQW010067724.1:0-13980 GCA_026260075.1 Sisor rabdophorus
ATTCGAACCTTCTTGTTGTGAGGCGACGGTGCTAACCACTGCGCCACCGCGCCGCTGTTTAATGTAAATATGTGTGTTTATTATTTTTCGTAATACATGTAAAAAACAAAACTGAGCTGCGTTTAAATAAAGAGTAAATTGACATAATATGACCTTTGAGATGAAGTTGATATTTAATTTGAATCATATATTTCTAAATTTGGAGTTATCATATTATTAAACAATAAGTGATCTGAATATTATTCATATTACATAAGCTTTGCTATAATAAATTTTACTTAAATACTACCGGGTTCCACAAATATTTGAAGTGTAATCTGTTCTAATTATCACATAAATACACACGCACTTCCTTGTGAAAAGGTGCATGCTTTAGCAAATACCTGCCTACGGTTTGCAATGATCACTTTTGGGCTCGAAAGCCGGATGAACCGGGTCAACCGAATAAAGTTATTCGACTCCAATTCAACTCGGTGCAGAAAGTGAATTAAATCCGCAAAGGCAGTGTTTTTTATGAGTCGATTTCGTTTTTTGATGTAGGCAGATAATCTGAGTTGCGATTAAATATTCTGCATGTCCGAATTAAAGGGAAATAATTACTGAAAATGATAGGAACTAGTTTAAATCGGATTATCCGTGTATAATTATGTGATCTCTGTTCTCAGCACTCGCGAGCATTGTTTTGTGATTAAAGGTAATAAAAGCTTTAAGTGAATAAAAGCAGTATGAAAGGAGTTATATAAGGATGTTTTCATTCTAACACGTACACACCCATACACACCTTTTCACTTTTGTTGTTTTTTAATTATGTACAATGTGATATTAAATGGACAAAAAAAATAAAGTATCACCGGGATTTACATTCTTAACTAACACACACAGTTCACACGAGTAGGTGAATACGGCCGCTGTCTTGGTGTAGTAGGTTCGATTCCCGACCTTCATTTGATCTCTCTGTCCTATCAATCCTATCAGTCCTATCAAAAAAAAAAACGACTAGGTGAATATGAATAAGAAATATGTGTGAAGTCTTAAACAAAAAATTCATTCATTTATTCATTCATTCATTCATTCGTCTTCTACACCCGCTCATTCCCGAACTTTGGGTCACGGGGGTCTGCTGAAGCCTATCCCAGCGCACATAGGGCGAGAGGCAGAGGGTACACCCTGGACGAATCGCCAGTCCATTGCAGGGCCAAACACACGCACTCACTCAATCCTATGGGCAATTTGGAATCACTACTCAACTTGATGCACATGTTTTTGGACTGGGGGAGGAAACCGGAGTACCCGGAGGTAACCCACGCAAGCGCGGAGAACATGCATGACCTTCTTGTTGTGAGGTGACTGTGCTAACCACTATGCCACCACGCCGCTCTAAACAGAAAATTAAACCATGTAAATGTATTTATTTATATATTCCGTGTATTTATGTAGGTGGGGTAGTGGTAAGCACGTACGCAAAAAAAATGTCCTGGGTTCGAATCCCACGATTAGAGTTGCATGTTCTCCTCTGTGGGTTTCCTCCCACAGTCCAAAAACATGTGCATTAGGTTGATTGGTGACTCTAAATTGCCCATATGAGTGAACGTGTGTGTCCTCCATGTGCACAATAAACAAGTATCGAAGATGAATGAATGAATAAAACTAATAAAATATGTTATGATAGTACAGAAATTGAGATTAGTGAATTTTCAGCTGTACTGATTACATTAATACAAAATAAACATTAATTAATTTAGACAGTGAATCATAGACAATCTCTTATGCACAATTGAATGTAACATTTTCTAAAACATTTTTTAACCATACATTTAAAAAAAGTCAATTTCATGTACTTTCATTCATGCACACACCTAAATACATTTTACTGCACACATACATCATTCTATATTGTTTAGAAACAGTTTAGATAAATTGAAGGTGTGTTCCACTATTGTCCTTGTAAATATATACAGTGGTGTGAAAAGGTGTCGGCCCCCTCCCTGATTTCCAATGTTTTTGCATGCTTGTCGATCTTTAAACAATTCAAACATTATTCAAAGATAACATGAGTGAACACAAAAAACAGTTTTAAAATAAGGGTTTTATTATTAATGGTAAACAAAATTCAAAACTACCTGGTCCTGTGTGAGAAAGTGTTTGCCCCCCTGTTAAAACATAACCTAACTGTGGTTTATCACACCTAAGTTCAATTTCTCCACACTTAGGCCTAATTACTGCCACGCCTGTTTGCAATCAAGAAATCCCTTCAATAGGACGTGCCTGACAAAGTGAAGTAGATCAAAAGATCCTCAAAAGCTAGACATCATGCAAGGATTTAAAGAAATTCAAAAACAAATGAGAAATTAATTGAGATCTATCAGTCTGGAAAAGCCATTGCTAAAGCTTTGGGACTCCAGCAGGTCCACAAATTATCCACAAATAGTCAAAAACATGGAAGCGTGGAGAAATCCAGGAGTGGCCGGCCGACCAAAATTACCCCAAGCGCGCAGCGACGACTCATCCAAAAGGGTCACAAAAGACCCTACAACAACATCCAAAGATTTACAGGCCTTGCTTGCCTCCGTTAAAGTCAAGTTTAGGACTGCACCATAAGAAAGAGACTTAGCAAAAATGGTCTGCTGAGTTCCAAGATGAAACCACTGCTGAGCAAAAAGAACATAAAGGCTCGTCTCAGTTTTACCAGAAAACATCTTGATTATCGCCAAGACTTTGGGGAATATAAAAGTTGAACTTTTTGGAAGATGTGTGTTGCATTGCATCTGGTGTAAAAGTAACATTGAATTTTAGAAAAAAGAACATCAAACCAATATGTAGAATATGGTGGTAGTATGATGGTATGGGGCTGGTTTTCTGCTTCAGAACCTGAAAGGAGACTTGCTGTGATAAATGGAACCATGAGTTTTGCTTTCTACCAAAAAATCCTGAAGGAAAATGTCCAGCCATCTGTTCGTGACCTCAAGCTTGGGTTCTGCAGCAGGACAATGATCCAAAACACACCAGCAAGTCTACCTCTTGGCTGAATGGCTGAAGAAAAACAAAATGAAGACATTGGAGTGGGCTAATCAAAGTCCTGACCTGAATCCTATTGATATGCTGTGGCATGACCCCCACTGACCCTCCAATGTGGCTGAATTACAACAATTCTGCAAAGATAAGTGGACCTTCACAATTTCTCCACAGCGCTGTAACAAACTCATTGCAAGTTTTTCCAAATGCTTGATTGCAGTAGTTTCTGCAAAGGGTAGCCCAACCAGTTATTAGGTTAAGGTGGCACACACTTTCTCATACAGGGCCATGTAGATTTGTTTTCCCTCAATAATAAAAGCCTTAATTTAAAAACTGTTTTGTGTTCACTCATGTTATCTTTGACTAATATTTACATTTTTTAATGATCTGAAACATTAAAGTGTGGCAAACGTGCAAAAAGATTGGAAATCAGGAAGGGGGCCAACGTTTTTTACACCACTGTAAGTGTGTGCACTGCACACTTCATCAAAGAAACCATTAATAACACATTGGCACAGATTTACAGAATTAATAAATTCAGAAACCGGTAGTCAAAACGAATATTTAAATAATGTGTGTGTGTGTGTGTCTGTGTGTGTGTGTCTTTGTTTGCAGGTGAGTATTGCTATGCTGTGTTTTGTATGGGTCAGTTAATTGGCATGCAGAAAATCCATTGTGCTGAGATTTTTGCTACAAGGAAGTGAGTTTATTTACAAGAAATTTGAACATGGTGTTTGTCGACATTCTGATTGTCACGGCTGTCAGTTCTCAGAAACCAGCTCGGTCAGATGTATTTTTTAATTTTATATTGTGAATTAAATTGATTATTAATCATTTTTAGCATAACTGTAAAAATATTTGGCACATACGTAATTGAAGCTGTAATAACTTGTTAATAAAACAATAGAAAATGTTTACTGCTTTAAAAAGATGAAACTTTAGAAAAAAAAATTTTTAATCATTGCAAATAAAAATAGAAAATTTTATCCATTATAAAAATCCATTCATTCATTACAATAATAAAAAAAATCAAGTAAAGCAAATAAAAATGTAATTTTATAGCAATGGCAGCATAGTGCTTGATTCCCAGGCCAGGGCTAAACAGAAGTGTGTAGTTTGCATGTTCTCCCTGGCTTGCATCTGTTTACTCTGGGTACTCCAGTTTTCTCCCACAGTTGGAAACCTGTGTCTAAGTGTGGCCCTGCGATAGCTCTGCGATGGCCTGGCGAACTTTCCAGGGTGTACCCCTGCCCTTGGCTCTATGTGTATTGAGAAAGGCTCCCCTGAGTTAGGGAATATAGAAGATTATGAATGAATTTTTAAACAGCGTATTGGCCTTTTTTAAAATAATGGGCTTTTCAAAATATTATGTTAAACAAACATTATTAATTTTTATATTTTTCTTCAAGCTTATTTGGTCCAAAAGTACATATATATATATATATATATATATATATATATATTATAATGTGTTCACATATATGCAACATGCCATAAATGTTTCTTTGATGTTTTTGTTAACATGTCAAGGAAGGAATACCTTTGCAAAATGTTTTTTTACCTGTTCTGGTGTTACATCAGTGCTGACTTCTTTCAGTCATTTATAAACGTAGGTAGGTCTCGATCCATATTTATTAATTCAAACCGATACCGATATTAATTATTCATATGTTTGTGTGAGCAATAACTAATATGCAAATCTGACATTTATTTATTGAGTTTCTACTATTTTTGGCTAGTGATAAAATCACTGAACCAGTATTTTTTTATAACCTTGTTAGGGCAGCTTAGTGCCGTAGTGGTGAGCACGGTCGCCTCACAGCAAGGAGTTTGCATGTTCTCCTCGTGTCTGTGTGGGCTTACTCCGTGTTCTCTGGCTTTGTCCCACACCCCAAAAACATGTACATGATTCTAAATTGCCCATTGGAGTGAGTTTGTGGGTGTATGTGGTTGTTTGCCTGTGTGTGACCCTGCACTGTTAACCTGTCCAGGGTATACATCTGCTTCTCACTGCTTCTCATGTGCTCCGGTATTAGAAAATAAGCAGGTATAGAAGATGAATAAATGAATGTAAATAAATGAATAAATAAATATAAAGTTTTATATACTGTCAGTAAATTGATTTATTCATTCATTTATCTTTTTTACCTGCTTATTTCCAATTAGTGAAGCACACCATGGGCAGGGCACCAGTCCATTACAGGGCCAGCCACACACTTACACCCCATGGGCAATAAAGAATTAACCATTAACCCAGCGTTAAACAGGGAGAACATACAAACTCTACACAGAAAAAGCTCAAAAGTCGAACCCAGGACTTTGCTGTAAGGCAACAGTGTTAACTAGTACGCCTATAAATTTTCTTTGTTTAATAACAGCATTGGGCTGGGACCATGGTGTAGTGGGTTAAGGTACCAGCAGGTTGTTGCACTCTGGTGAGCTTGTTTCAGTTCTCAGCTAGGATCCTCTCTAATCCCACCTCTTTCTCTCTTTCCCAATTTGATTTAATTTATTAAAAAATATATATACATAAAAGCATTGGTTGGGAAAACAAACAGGAAAAAAATAAATGCAGATCATAAATAATAATAAAAAATAAAAAAATCCCCAAATGGTCACAAGATGACTATTACTTTATACCAGTGGATGCAAAACATTTTATTTAATCGGGGCTTAAATACAAGGGAAAAAATCAAAAACTTGTCAATCTCTAATTAGGAGCATTCTAACTGAGGTTTTGACTTTCTCAGCACAAGATTGATAAGACCTACAGAGGGTCACGAGACCCACTAAACTGATGCTTGAAAATAACCTCTAGCACTACAGGATATCTACTACATTATGTTTAAGGAGAACTTAAAAAACTACACTTGACCACCCAGCACAAAGGCACCATTCAAAATGACATGCTTTCATATTATACAATATGTTATACTGAGTATGCTAGTGGTCGGTGTAGTAACGTAGGGGTTAGCATGGTCGCCTCACAGCAAGAAGGTCTGAGTTTTCATGTTCACCCTATGCTTGTGTGGATTTCCTCAGGGTACTCCAGTTTAGGTTCCTAATTGCCCATAGAAAATGTGTGTGATTATTTGTTGCCCTATGTGCGCTGGAATAGGCTCCAGCAGACCCGGTGACCCTGAGTTAGAGGATAAGCAGGTATAGAAGAAGAATTAATGAATGAGTATGCTAAACAAGTGGTATTTTCGATTTCTTATAATATGATTAGCAGTATGTCAATGGTTCCCGGATAATCAACTACTCCTGCCTAGTTTTGGAAATATGCATACGATGTACACTAAACTATGAGGACACTAGACAAGCGACTTATAATTAAAAGTCTAAAAGACTAAAAGTGCTTTAAGTATGTTAAGTGCTTAAAGAAAAACATTGCTAATTGTAGTTAAATTGCACTTATGTAACATCCTTTGTTAAACATTCAACTTTAAATAAGCGCTGCTGCAGCGTTGTATGTCACATGTCAATATCAAAATATAATTTTATTCATTCTATCCATAATCCTATTAAACTATTAAATTACATTTCTTCAATGGTTTGGATATATACTTACTGAAATGTGGACTTACTGAACAATGTAAAATCTGCAGTCTAAAAAACGTTTTTTAACAATATCCTTAAAATCCCTGTTATAAAATGGTGCTACATTTATGTTGTCTAACCCCAGTGAGCGGTTTAAGGCCTTGCTTAAGGGCTCAACAGTCGAAGCTGGGAATTTAACTTATGATCAGTAATCCAAATTTTATTCACACTGCTACCATCTCCCTACTCTATACAGTACATATTACTGCATGTTAATCTAACCCACTAAGACTATTTGAACTTCTCTTGCACACTCTTTATTCACATTTGCAGGGTTTTTTTAACTTTTACTACTATTGCTGATTTAATTGTATTTGCTGTATTTGATGATGGGTTCCCTGTTGAATCTGGTTCCTCACAAGGTTTCTTTCTATTACCCTTAGGGGTTTTTTTTCTTGCTACTGTCGCCTCTGGCTTGCTCTTCAGGGACAAACAACTTCTATTATTTCACCCTGCATATGTATATGTAAAGCAGCTTTGAGACAATAACCATTGTTAAAAGTGCTGTAAAAATAAAACTTCATTGAATTAAAACTAAATCACAGACCCAGACGCATAATAAGCAATCCGATTTTAATACACTGGTGTTCATCTATTAATTTATTTATTCATTTATCTTTTATACCTATTTATTTCCTCACTCAGGGTCACAAGGTCTGATGGAGCCTATTCCAGCGCACATACGAAAGGCAGGAGTACACCCTGGACAAGTCGCCAGTCCATCGCAGAGCCACACATTAAAGAACAATATAAAAAGTCTCCACAAGACTGCTTAACTGCTTGTTAAAGTTCTGGAAATTAACTAACCGAATTGTGGAATGCAGACGACCAACATGTTTGTATTTCTTGTAAATTAAAGGCTACTTCCTTATGCAATGCCAGCACGTGCACATAATTTAGCACAACACAATGTACCTGGATGTGAGCCAAGTTTTTTTGCCTTGCATATCTGTTTACTTTTGTATATTGATGCCCATCAACTTTACATGGTCACACTATAAAAGCTGCATGTAAAACAACAACCCAGGTCAGAAGGTATCTGCTTACTCACTGGACTCAATCTGCTGCACACAGGCAAGCCCTTCTCTGATTCTTTGACATCTGATTTATATTCTTTAAGTGCTGATCAAAATGTAAACATTAAACTCAGGATTTCTATCAGTCAAAAACTATTGGTTAGTTTTCATTTAATGTTTGTGGTTCGTAATGGACAGATCTGAAGCTTGAGTTTCTCCACAGCATCAGGACACTTCTTCACAAGCTGTACCTATTCACTAATTAACAGAATTATTGCTTAGAACTGTTGTGATGCAAGTAACATCAGAAATGCTGAAAGCTATTATGCTTTTTTAACCAATAAAAATTTTTAATGCTTTTTACATTAAACCATTACTCAGTATTTGACCATCTTACACACTTACAGCATATGCTGTATTTGTATAATGTAAAATACCTGATACATTGTTTAAATGTATTTCTTCTCATTACAGAGGACGACCATGAGGACCTTCATGATGATGGTGAGGTTTTCTTTACTCCATAATTTTGTAACAGTTTTTTACTTTATTGTTCAAATTAATTTTAAAGAATTACAAAAACTGACAAAATATAACAGACATTAGGGCAGTTGTGTTTAGGCTTCTTGTGTGTCTTAGGTTGGATTTTAAGCTTATTCTTTGCGGAAATTTAAAAGTTAAAAATTTAAAAAGTTAAAAAGTTATTATTTCATTTAAAAATATTATCAGCCTTAAAAATTAAAAAAGTTTGGAGTGTTTTATTAGCTTAGAGACGATTGATCAACTGTCAGTATGTTTGGTTGGGGTGAAGGTGCTGACTGGTAGATCTCAAACACATGTTGTAAACACATTCTGTAAAGATCAATCAAGGCATCACAAATTAATCTTAGATCTTTACACAATAAAATCCTATTGAATCCTTTACTCATATTACTATCTCTATTTCTCTCTCTTTGTCTTTCTCTGTCTCAGAGCTGTTGTTTGCTAGCTGTCTTGCTCCCCACTCTCATTGCTGCTGCTCCTGCTTCTGCGTATGTTCGTATCCTGGCTCAGGACTGTAATGAACTCTACAGGAGTGGTGTTCAGCGTAGTGGAGTCTACAACATCTACCCTTCAGAAACTACACCAGTTGAAGTGTTTTGTGATATGGGCTGTGCTGACGATTTTGCCACAAACCGAGGGTGGACTGTAAGTACCAAGGTTTTCCTTAGCTGATGTTTTTAGTATTAGATAACACTCCTAAAATTAAGGGGTGTTTATAAAGGTTGTAGGTGTCAAACAAACATCAACATGAATGCAGGAGACTAATGTAAACAGCAAAACATTCCTCACTGCATCACAATAATGGCATTCAAGCAGTTGTTCTGATCAACCCTGTTCTCCGCGCTGAGTTATTTGTCCTGTCAGTAAATAAATCATGGTCCAGAACCAGTAGCTTAAGTCATTTTTCAGAAGACAAAGACTGTGTCCAGGCTCTGTGTTCATCGAGCTTGGTGTCAAATGACGGGACATGAATTACCAACATATTGAAAGTCAGAATTTATCTCACTCTCTTTTTCACCCCCCCCCCCCTCCTTGCTCTTTCTCATAGGTGATCCAAAAGAGAACAGACGGCAGCACAAATTTCTACAGAAACTGGGACAGTTACAAAAATGGCTTTGGGAACAAGTCTGGAGAATACTGGCTGGGTAAGACTGGCTGGGTTTCTTTCATTTCTTTTATTACATTGCTAATAATAGTCTAGTTTCTCCTTCTTGGGTTAAGACGGATTTCTTGCTGGGTTTGTAGTTTAAAATAATGATTCAGTTAAAAACAAATGTAAAGAATTGATCTGTTCAATAATTAACAATGCTTAAAAACACTAAGATAATTAGATTTTTGCATATTATAGAAACTCCCACTGACAGCCATGCCCAGCAGTGGCAACTTTGTTACTTAATGTAACACAAAGTTAATGTAGACTGCGGTTCAGTTGAAGGTTCTGACACTTTTATAGTTCAATTGTTTTTCACTCCTCTTCTTTAATTTACATTAAACATCTGCAGGATTGGAGAACCTTTTCTTGATGACACACAACAAGCCCTACATGCTGGAAGTGGAAATGGAGGACAATGAGGGAAACAAAGCCTCTGCTCTATACAAACTTTTCTCTGTGGGTAGCGAGGAAAGCGGTTACACTCTTCAGGTTGGCAACTTTGTTGAAGGTGGCGCAGGTAAAAAGATCTGAGGCTCGTCATTGATTGTGTGTAAATAATTTAACCATTTTTTGTCTAGTGTGTAAAATTAATATAACGCTTTTGTCTGCAGGTGATTCCCTGTTCTATCACAATGGACAGAGATTTTCCACTTATGATAAAGAGCAAAATTATTGGGGATATAATTGCGCTAGAGCCCACCTTGGAGGGTTTTGGTATAATGCTTGCGCCTTTACAAACCCCAACGGTATTTACATGGGAGCATCTTACTACAATTACTACTATTACTACTATTATTATTGGGGTATTAATATCTGGTGGGCCACCTGGAGAGGATCAGGATATTCTTTGAAGAGCTTTTCAATGAAAATCAAACCATTGTATTAAACCCCACATGCAAAGTGTGCAATTTTACCCCAGGCTCTTCAATTCGGGTTTACTAATGTGATTCGAAAAGTTGGTACCAATGATGCAGCCCTCTCTCTTTTATAAGTAAACCCTTTAATCAAAAATACCTGCTTTTTTATGTCCAGAAAAATGTGTGTGGTGGAAATTGTTTACTTTTTACAATCATATAACTGGAAATTAAATAGATTAAAGCAGAACCAGGATCTTTTGTTTCTATTTTATTATTTCCAGCTCACAAAAATCACATTTTTATATCAAGGATTTATATTATAATGCTATTATATTTTCTGCGACCGATCCGAGTATAAAGGATGTAAAAGGGTTCCTTAGTGAAGTCTCGTTTGAAGTTTACTCCAAATACCAGGCTGAGAGAGTGAATAAAAAAGAAATGTTTAAAACATTATGAGTGTTTAAAGATCCTGGAATTCCTGCTTTTAAAAAACACATAGCCACTCCAAGTTTTAACATTTTCGGTTGGATTCCTGGTTCTGTCTTTGCCGCTGTTCTGTACCTATGCATTGATTGTTTCAAATAAAGTTTTTCCTCATACTTGACTCGTCTTTTGTGTGTATTTAAATATGTCTCATTTGTCATTATCTGGTTTTGTTCTATGTTTGGACTAGAACTATAGTGGGTTCCTGAGCAAGGCACTTAACCCCCAATTGCTCAGTTGTAAGTCGCTCTGGATAAGAGCGTCTGCCAAATGCTGTAAATGTAAATAGCACACAATGTACTATATAGTTAAGTTTTTACTATGTAGCAGACCCCCTTATCCAGATAGACTTAAACTTACACTGGGGGTACCACTAGCAACTTTGGGGTCTTTTAAAGGATGGATTATGGGCTACCTAGCACACCTAGTCCACGCTGTTACTACTAATAAAACAGATCTTTTGGGACCCATAAAGTGTGTGAGACATTAGAATTTTCTAAACCAACCTCTCATATCATCTCATTAGATAGCCAAGCATTTAGGGTTAAGCAGTGGCATCTTGGTCAAGTTAAAATGCGAGTCTGCAAATGTTTTAAACCTTTTTTTGCACCAACTAATACTGATTAACTTTACCCAAAGGTGCCATGTTTAGATTTATTTAACACATCAAGATAAAAAAATAATTTTTATCTTCTAATTTTATGTGCCATGTACATAAATTCAATTGTTAATTCTTGATGTAAACGTGAGCGGAATGTGGTTATAGAATGTATATGCTGATTGCCTCCAGCCTCTCGAGGAGTGACTTAGCTTAAAATGTGCATTTATAAGAGAAGGGGATTGTTTACATTATGTCAGGGGCAGTTGGTTTGCTCAGTATGTAAGTAAAATAAAAAAGATTCTGTATTTTGACTGCCACTCTAAAGTATTTTATAAAATATTAATAGATTCCAGGGCGGCATGGTGGCGTAGTGGGTAGCAGTCGCCTCACAGCAAGAAGATCCTTTATCCGATTCATTCCTTTATGGTCCAAAAATATGCACATTAGACAGATTGGCGACTCTTAATTGCCCAATCGAATGTGTGTGTGTGTGTTGGCTTTTTGATGGACCGGCGACCAGGGTGTACTCCTACCTCTTGCCGTATGTGCGCTGGGATAGGCTCCACAGACCCCTGTGACAAATTAGGGAATAAGCAGGTATAGAAGATGAATGAATAAATGAATTTGGTCTTTCTCTTTATTGCATTTACTAATTATTGCACCGATTTTACTTCCTTTTCCTTGTCATGGACTACACCAGTCCATCGAAGGGCCACACACACCTATGAGCAATTTAGAGTCACCTAATCACCTAAAGTTAAATGGGCAAATTAAAATAACAAATCTGATTGGAAAATTTATAATTTATTTAAATGTTTAAAATATAACTTATACACTTATGTATATCTATACTTATATATACCTTTATACATGTAAAAAAATAATAATAATAATCCAATTCAAGATGGCGGATTTTTTGAGCGTATTTAATTCTTCGATGACGTGTAAACTGTTACGATTCCAGGAAATGTTATATATTTATTCACACCCGCATTGTGTTAAAATTTGCACTTATACTTCCTTGATCATTTTTTCCGTAATGAACCAATAGGTGAGATGGTGGAAGCCTTTAAACGAATCCCCAAACAGAACGAGCGACCAAACAGAGTAAAGGGGCGGGTTTTGTCTGAAAGTGGGTTTGGAAAACAAACATGAGAGCGTAGAAGAAGTGGGTGCCTGGTTGGTAGTGGGAAGCTAATAAACAGCTTGTTAGCAAAGCAGCTAGAGATAAATTTGAGGGGTGGATAAATTCAGTGTATTATCCACGATGATTTTACACCGAGTCGTTTACGTACTGATTCCAGTGTTAGTGTGTTTAAGCAACGCCAGAATCCATCATTTAACTTTGAAGGTAAGTTGTTAGCTAAACTATGCTAAGCTAAACTGAGATGTGACGCCGGCACTTAATTAAACGGGGTGAATATATTCGATTTTTTTAAACTTGATTTTTCAGAATTTCTGTTTGTTGAAATATGTTCTTTTCAACAGTTTAATAACGCATACACTAACGCATCACGTCGCACATCCCACACGTTATAACGCATTATAAAACGTTATAATCTTTAAGACCGGAAGTGTGCGCGAGATTATTATTGTTATTATTATTTGCTGGTCTGTTCCTGCGCTGCACTGTAAAGGTTAATTCTCCATTTGATGAAAATGATCCACCCACATAGATATTACTAAGGGTAACGTTACTAAACACCTTTAGGACGTGAAAAATATATATATATGATGCACAACGGGTTGGAAGGTGCGGGGCTTATGGCAGATGGCACAAGCTCTATTCCTGAATACATATCATCATAACATCCAGTGTTTTGATTGGTTATTTATTTATTTTTGCATCTGGTAGATGTAAACTTCTTTTGTCCAACACAGAAGTTAAGGGTCAGAACTGTGAATGGAGACCGTGATCTTATGGTCAGCAGCCCGAAAATGTAACAACAGAGTTGCATTTTTCACTTAACACTTGCCATTTTCTACTTAACACTAAGTGTATAGGTACTTAACTATCTCTGCTTCTGACTAAATATGAAAAGGTCATTGAGGTCAGGTTTTTGCAGTCCAGTTTTTTATCCTAAGGACTTGTTTTTCTGGACTGTGTTGCACACTCTCTGAGTTGGTACTATATTCGAGATAGTACTGATGGGTAAAAATGAAGTATGGTCCATATAGTGTCAACCATAATTTTTTCAGGTGACATAAAATGCCACATTAGCATAAAATTTGGTCAAATCAAATGTCTCCTTTTGTAGAATGAAACACGGTCCCTTATCCACCTAAATACCTTTGGGTACTTTGCTAATGGGACTCTGGATGTCACCCTGCTGTCTCTACAACTCAATAAGGACAGAGATGCGCCCTTTCACCTGGTGAGTGTGTGTGTATTTGTCTGTATAAAAATATTATTAAAAAATGTATAAAAATATTGATTAATGATGAGCATAATAATATTTTGATTAGTAATTGTTTTTATGATAAATCACTTTTTAACAATTAAATGTTAAGAATTTTGTCAATCATAATCAAATCGACTGGTTGTCACATACTGGATCAATGTTCTAGTTGTGAAAGTGAAAAGTGTGTGCGTCTGTTTCAGCAGTCAAGATGATGATGAGTAGATTTAAAAAAATAGCACAAATGGAGCCCCTGCATTATTTACATTTACATTTACAGCATTTGGCAGACGCTCTTATCTAAAGCGACTTACAA
>JAOTQW010067736.1:0-13979 GCA_026260075.1 Sisor rabdophorus
TCTATCTGTCTGTCTGTCTGTCTGTCTGTCTGTCTGTCTGTCTGTCTGTCTGTCTTTAGTATTTGTTGATTGTGGAAGCTCAGCTCACAAATCAGTGACCACAAATAAACTCAATTATTTATTAATTACATTTCCATCCGGTTTCCTCCCAACGGTCTACAAACATGTACATTAGGTTAATTGGTGATAGAAGGGAGTATGTGTCTTTTTCTTTTTTATACCTCTTAATATGATGGCGTGTACTGGTACGCTATGGGTGTCGCATTTCATGAGAAGAATACTTTCATCCTGTTACCATGTCAGTCTGCCTCAAGAAGAGGCTGTAGAATAAGATAAAATAGACCTGAGTTTGGGCCGGAATTAATATTATTAAGTTTTGCTATAAAATCGTCCATCGGGTTGCCACTTAGAATTAAACGACTGAAAACAGAACATTTTTATTGTCCATTTAGGGTTTTATCGTTTTTAACATTTAAGAACTTGTTAAAGCCAGTTGACCCAGCTAAATTTTGCCCCTCATGGCTGAGCACAACCCACTTACACATAGCACATACACCCTCGTAGTGTTTTTATAATATCAGGCAACAGCCCTTATCTGCACTAAGGCCGATACTCCACTTGAATTTCTAAACCTGTTTAGTTCATTTTATCACGCTGTTTTTGTTTTTTTTTCAATGAAAGGACGTTTCCACCATGTGACGTCATATATTAAATATGGAGGAAGTGTGACTATCTGGGGCCGTTTTGCTGGACTTGTACAAAGTGAGAGACCCTCTGAAAACATAGTCTCTGGTTCAGGAGTGAACGGACACTAGGACTGAGACACTTTCAGCCCATTTCCTGGACACGCCTTCTCGTGTAGCTTTTCCACCAGAAAAGTAAAAGCAAATCCACCGACAAGTTCCGCACATTTAGAGGAACTTTGTGAAGAGTATTTGAGTTCTGTTGTAGAACGACAGGGGTGTGTTCAGCTGTCCTAGCCGCCATAGCTGGCTACTTTAAATGAGGCAACAGTTTAGAATTGGTTTTCGTTTATTAAATAGATTTTACAGTTTTTAATTTAAAATGAGACATCAAACTGCATGAATGTCAATAAACATCTGGAAGTATCGGAGTTATACGTTTAAATATTACGACGAGTCCAGCAATACGAGTACATTTTTATTCATGATTACCATGCACTGGAAATACAGAAAAAAGGCTCCACCCACTGCTTCCTGATAGGGGTGGAGCTGCAGAACGTGACAATTGCAGCAACAGTGTATAAAGTCTGTGGGCGTGGCTAGTTTGGTTAAACTATTAGAGAAAAGGCTCAATGTCCACGTCGAGGGCCGAGCACGGCATGGTGAGTTCGAAGGCGTTTATGACATCAGGGTGAAGGACGCCGAGGCGGCCCACGCTTCTACTGCCAAAAAAGATTTCGGCACAGCGACCCGGAAAGAAGGTGGAGTCTAAAAGGAGAAAGAAAAATGAAGGGGGTTCTCCTTCCCAAATATGTATATGCTTATAACCCGAGTCACCCACCTTCTGATGACTGAATGTGGTAACCATGGTTACGGCCCTGTTTGACATCCAGTAACTGCATGAGGCGGTCCAGGAGGCCGTGGATGACTTCAAAGCCCGGTGTCTTGTTATAGTAAAGCGCACATAGTCGCCGGTTGTTGCGTGCTCCGACATCTAGCACACAAACAAACAAGAGATATATAACAAACTGTAACATCATTTAACTCCTACACACGCTTATTCCCAAACCAGAGAACCCAGAGTAAACCCAGGGAGAACCTGCAAACTCCACACAGAAAGGAATTTCCCTTTGCCTGGGAATTGAACCCGGGACCTTTTTGCTGTGCGATGACGGCGCTAACCACTACGCTGCCCTTACTATGCCATTAATCGATAGTTAATTCCATTTATTTTAAAACACACACCTTTGTCTTCATCTTTCAGCACAACGTCTGAGATCTCGAACAATTTGAGTGGAAGCGCCATTTTTCTGTTTGCAGCCACAGTCTTCAGGAGACCAGGCAGCAGCGTTGTCCGCGCCACCTAAAAAATGGCTGAGTGTTTAATAATTGCTATAAAAACCTTATTTATTAAATTTAGTGACTACTGTGTGAATCTAAAACTGAAATATTTTATATTCGTGATAATAATCACATGGCAAATGTATAAAAATGTCAATATTTGTTGTTGAGACGAGTATAAACAAATCTCAGAATGTGGAAAATTTTCTGTAAATTTGCGGAACGATTAAAAATGCGGTAGCTCTGTGTTAGAAGCGCGTGGGTTCCAATCCCAGCATCACCAATATACCTCTAGTGGACCGCTGATCAAGGCCCTTACAAAATTTACAAAGAATTGTAAATCACTCTGGATAAGGATAACTTTGCTAGATCTCATCAGTGTGAGCAAGTGTTTGGTCATAAGCCGACACTCAAGCAAACCAACTACATTTTATTGAGTGTGTGTTACGGATTAATGCGCAGGGCATGCGCGAGTGTGTGTATGTGATCGAGGAATGTCACGAAGACAATCACCCATGCTGAGAGTAGAACCTGGACACCAGATCTGAAACACTTGCACTAAAGGACAAATGTATCTGTGTGTGCGTGTGTGTGCGCGTGTGTGTGTGTGTCCGGTTACCTGAAATTCAGCAGTTTTGGGGTTAGAGATGTGCACAGCTCTTGTCTCGGAAATGTTCTTTCCAAGTTTATCTGCAACATCCTCTCGAGAACACTGAAACAGGGTCGGGAAGAGAAACTTATTTACTCTGTTCTGTTTAAGTGGTTTAAATTGAAGGTGTGTGTGTGTGTGTGTGTGTGTGTGTATACCAGTGCAAAGGTGAGCGCTTCTGTGAATCCTGCTGCTGCCAGATCCGCCCTCAACAGTTCAGTCAGCTTGTTCATGGGTAGCTGTTAAAACACAAACACACACACCACCTTATTCGCTTCGATATTTGGCAGACCACACGTTCATAGGCCATCGTGAGGCTGGTTCTCTTACCTGATTGGCTACTGTGTATGTGCGTGGCGTGGTCCTGGCGATGTTGTTAAATCCGTATGCCACTGCGGCGTCTTCCATGATGTCACAAGCGTGAATGACGTCGGAACGAGTGGGCGGGATTTCGACCTGAATTTGATCGTTTTCGCCTGTGACCTCTGACTTCAAACACATCCGTGTCAGGAGATGGGCGATGCCGTCAGCTGTCTCACTGAAAGAGAGAGAGAGAAAAACATAAACGATAAATGTGCGTGTGACGTATATAGCGTGAATGTATGTGTACGTCAGAAGCTCACTTAATGCCGACTCTGTGGTTGATGAAATCTGCTGAGAGGAGCTCCGTCCTATAAGCCAGCTCCTGCGGTTTAAAAGGTCAAAGGTCATTAGGTAACTTCTAACAAAAAATAAGTGGGTTAGTAGATGACTAAGGAACTTACAGGATAAGAGAACATCCGTCCGTCAGGATACACCACCTCTGCCTCCTCAACACTACATGAGAGAGAAACTGACGTTCATACACCAGGTCACACACCAAGACGATCAAAATTATACAACTTTTCAGTGGACGCGACACACTTACGTGAATGGCTCGGCGCAGTATTCGCTGAACATGGTCACCATCATGTCCAACACTATCTTCGCCTGCAGGCACACAGGGGATTTTTATGATGACCCCGATACGTTACAAAAACTCATTCATTCTATTTTTGGCAACCGTCGCATAACGGCACTATTTGCTGCGAGGTACAGAGTATCATGGTTAGCGCCCCCTCTCTCAAAAGTCTGGACAAAAACACAATGTAATACGACACAAACGACTTCCTAACTTTGGTTTCAGGTGTCTAGGATGTCCTAATATTTACGATGCGGATTACATAGTGTCAGCAACTGGCAACCAAAAATCTTTCAGAGAAATTTTAATTCACAGCTTTGTTTAAATACAGATTTCCTGTCCATCAGGTTAATTATTAAACAAAAACAAAGCGTGACAACAGGGACAGGCAGGACTCGTCTCTCTTTTTTTTTTTTAATCGCAGTGACATCAACTAATGTTTTTATCTACAATCGCTGTTTTGTCTTCATCTGTGAGAATCCCACAGATTTGATTAAAACAAAGGATTTGCTTCCACAGCTAAATATTGTGTAGGTCACCAATCAACCTAATGCACGTGTTTTTTTGAACTGTGGGAGGAAACCAGATTACCTGCTGGAAACCCACACAAGCGCGGTGAGAACATGGCAACTCCACACAGATAGACCCCTTCACCGGGAATCGAACCCAGGACCCAGGTTAACACAGTCACCTCATAGCAAGAAGGTCCTGGGTTCGATTCCCAGGTAAGGGGTCTTTTTGCATGTTCTCCCTACGCTTGCGTAGGTTTACTCCGGGTTCTCTCACAGTCCAAAAACATGTACATTAGGTCGATTAATGATTCCAATTGCCCATATGAGTGGTTGTAGATCTATGTGTGGCCCTGTGCTGGACTGGTGACCTATCTGGGGTGTAGCTACGCTTTTGCCCCATATGCGCTGGGATAGGTTCCAATAGACCGGAATAAAAAGAAGAGTTTGGGACTAAGTGAGTTTAGAAAATGAATAAATTAACAAATTTTGATATTATGAATTTTTTTTTTTAACATTTTTAAGGCATCCTTTTGCACTGCGTTTGTCTGTAACACTGCCTTAGATTGTGTTTCTATACCTTAGTGACGTCCGTGGCGGTGCACTCGATAAAAACATTCCTCGTGTTGACAGAAATCTTGCTGTGATCACCTAAACGAGAAAACAAAACTTTTCATTACAAATATAAAAAAAGTACAAGAGCAAGAAAGAGAAAACAAACTGGTGAAATTAGGTAGAGAGGATGAGAGAGAGACCATCCTGGGACGAGAATGTCAGAACAGAGAATGAGTGTGTGCGAGAAACAAAGATAAAACTAGGAAGAGAGAGACAGACAGTTAATGAGCGAGAGAAAGATAGATTGGATAAAGAAACGCAACCAGAGTGAGATTGAGACAGACAGACAGACAGACAGACAAGTCTTACCATTAATGATTGGTGGCATGGAGAGGACGACTCCATTGCTGTCGTATATGACTGGGTAAAGTGGCTCGTCCTCTATGATATGCAGATAATGTCTCAGGTGGCTGTCCGTCTACACACAAAATTACATTAGTGTCCACATATACACACCTGTGTGAAAAAAACAATCAAACCGAACAGCCAATCGGAGAAAAGGTATAGAGTATAGAGGGACTGAATCAGGACCCTCAATCAGGACTGACCTTGTAGAGGCTCATGAGCTGAGTGGCCGTGTAATCCCGAGTCTGACTGAGGGGTCTGAAGCGGATTTCGTCTGGGGCTTTAGCCGTGTACGTAAACGGCCCTGACAAGGTATCCAGGTCGTGGGTTCCTATAGCGACCAGCGTCCGTTTCCTGCAGTTCAACAACAACAACTGGCTGACTAATGTACAAAAATCAGACTCTGTTCTTTTCTCTGTAGCGACCAGCCGACTCCCCACCACACCTGCAGATGTTCTGGTGCAGTTTCTCCTGCAGCTCGATAAAGCTGTCGTAGCGCTCCTGCGTGAAGGTGATGTCTCTTAGCACCGCGGCCACCGCGTACGGCCTCACGCTCGCCGTCTGTGAAAGACAGACACAAAGACGATCCATCCTCAGCGGAACCCACTACTAACTGTAAGAATGATGCAAAAAGAAATGCAGTCTGGCATTATGGGATGTCTCATCTTTTGATTAACAGCTAAACTCACCTCTTCAGTAATGATGAGCCGCTGGGGTTCTCCATTCACTGGACTCACGCGCCTGTAACGCGGGGCCTCCCTCCTGTGTACACACATACACACACTATTTTGTACACCACTGACCCAACATTGCACCTATGGGTGGAGCTATATTCAGAAAAGAACCCTGATAAGTCAAGCACACTGTCTGATAACTCTTTTTTTTTTTTTAGTTACAGCAGCAGTTTGTATGGTTGGTCAGTAGATAGAAAAGTATTGGCACCCTTGGCTCCATTACACGCAGCACCCTGGGTTTCACAGGTAATTACTAGAAATAATACTTTGTGACAAGAACCAAACATTGCTATTGGTCTAGAGTTAAGGATTTGGACGAGTAACCCGCGTACTTCTCCTTAAAGACCTGCAGTCCACGGACAAGTCCCTCCAGACACAGAAGGTCATATCTGTTGGCGGGGACGTCAATCTTATACAGCACCACATCCGAGGCTCCTTCGGCTTTCTGATTGCCCTGCTCTCGGCTGATTATGTCTTTCTCCGATGTCTTAAGGTAAACAAACAACAGAAAATAAGACCTAAACTAGTTTTTGGTTTAAAGAGAAAAAAAAAAACTCTTTATAGTAGAAACTAAAGTAACGTTTAATTAGGTACAAAAAAAACATACAAATTAGAACAAACGTGTAAATTGTAAAAAGTCTTGACTATTTTTGAAGAGTAAAATGTTAAAATACAGAAAGGAATGACTACTCACAATCTCGTCCAGCTCCAGACCAAACTCAAAACACAGCTCGTCAAATTCTTCATCAGCTGCAAAACGAGAACGCCACATTTTAAACATGCAAAACAATTAAACAAAATTCATTCGTCGAACCAAATATTTTAATAAAACAAAAAAAGGCAATATTTTCGGATAGATTCCACTTTCTTTAATTAAGACCTTTAGCACCTTTAATGTCCCTTTTATATAAAAAATGATTATTTAAACTAATTAAAGCAATAATAATAATAATAATGTGGGACGGTGGTAAGCATGGTGGCCTCACAACAATAAGGTCCTGGGTTCGAATGCCAGACCTGTGTCTGTTTCTGTGTTTGCATGTTCTCCCCATGCTTGAGTGGGTTTCCTCCGGGTACTTTCGTTTCCTCTCACAGTCCAAAAACATGTACATTAGGTTGATTAGTGACTTTAAAAATTGTCTTTCAAACGATTTAGTCTGATTTGGTGAACCGGTTCACTAAAGTTCAATGTGTCCGAACTAAGAACCGGTTAAATGAAATGATTCTTTTCTAAGTTCAGACGTCACTACTTGACGCTTTTTGATGACATCACTACTGACTTCAGCTACCCTATAGCCAAAGATAAAATTGAATTAATATTTTTACAACGTACCAAACTTGTCAGCAATTGTAGGTTATTTTGACACACACGTAAAGTTAATAACATATTGTTTGAAATGTATTTTTAATTTTTTTACATTTTACTTCAGCATCCAAATCTAGATCATACAAGATGATGCAATCGTCGCAACATACCGCTCAAAGGGGTTTTAATTTAATAAATCAGGCTTTAAATTCAGCTTTAATATAACAGATACAATAATAATGTTTAAAGATGTACTTTAACAAAAATGTTTAGTCGCTCTCACTTTTTTAGGCTATTTAACTACTGGCTAGTTAGCCATGCTAGCTTTGACGCTACGTTCCGGCATCGATATGGACTGACGTCATATCTGTAGATTAAACTGACCGGATGTAGGTGAATAGTTTTCCGCAACGAAACAAACTCACTGTATGTCTTTTCCAGCGCTTGGAAGAGAAGGTCCCGTTTTACGCTGACAGTCGGCATCTTCGCTGTTCACGGCTAACAGCACCGGCGCGCTGCGGAATCACTGTGCACCGCTGAATGAACGCGCATGCGCACTGTGGCGAAATCCTTTAAGAGTCGAATCTTTTAAATGACTCAGGGAATCATTTATTTAAAAAATCTTAGAACTAGCAAGTGATGCGTTAAATCTTTAATTAATTCATTTATTCATGTAAAATTACAGAAAATTAATTACTGTGAAGGGAAAAAAAAGGCTAAAAAAGATAAAGAAGCAGATTTTACTGTCAAAAGGAATTAGATGCAACACAATACCATCATGTCAAGTGACTTCATAGCATCTGTAATGTTTATTACTCAACATTTTAAAGAGTTTTCTTCACAACTGGAACACAGTGTTGCGGGTTCATTTAACCAGCTGTGGATTTGTGATTTGTGTTGTAAAATGTCTTTTGCCAGGAAAAAAAAACCCCACAGCCTTTTTTTTTTGTATCTATACAATCCTTGTACTCGTCAGCACAGATGTGTAAACTCGGGTTCCAGGCTGTCCGGTTGGTTGGAAAGCAGCAGAATGGTGTAATTAATTTGTCCTTTATGATGTCGTGCTGGTGGACTTAAGAGATCCTCTCATAAAAGAGCAGGTAGGCTTGAGACGCCTGCACTCGGGCTTCTGTGACCGACTGTACGCTGGTGTCGCTGATGTGGAACCAGGAACCTTTTGGAGGCACGTCGCCATCTGATCAAATCCAGATAAGGGCACCTTATATTAATATCATGTGACATCGACACAACACATTAAATAATTCTTTATATTATTTGCCAGGAATAATACAAAAACCCAGAGTACGTCGTTCTTCTTTATAGAATAATTAATTAATTGGTGCACACCGAGAGGACGGAACTTAGACTGATCATGTGATTCTTCTGTACGTGGACAACCCGATTCTCTCTTCGTCCCTGAAACCATGTGTAGACGGTGTGTGTGATTACTGGGTAAAAGGAACGACTCGCCTGTTGCTCCGTTTGGTAAATCGCAGCCCGTGTGTGTGGGGGGTCGGGCTTTAACGAACGCCGTGTAGTGACCCGTCCGCATGGTGCCGCTGTGCTCCACAATACCGTAGAGAGAGTAGAGGAGCTGCATCTGCCCTTCCTCAACCTCCTACACACACACACACACACACTTTAGAGCCCATAAATAATAGGAAATAGAACATTTATAAATGTCTACCTTGCATTTGGCAGAGCAGAAGGGGCCGAGATCCAGCATTTGAGAAAACTTTACATGTCTGTTAACTTTACACACACTGTAGCCCACCTATACACACACACACACACAATAACATAATGCATCAATTATACACTGGAAGTACTGTCTCCCACTCTCTAAAGAGAGTGTGTGTGAGTGTGTGTGTGTGTGTCTGACCTGCTGGAATCTCTTTAAGTGCAGAGTGAGTACAGGAGGAGGGTGAGAGATCAGCATCTGCTTCATGGCCTCAGTGTAAACCTTCTTCCTACCTCCTAAAAAACAAACACATTTTTAAATATGTGCCTGGTGTGTATGCATAGACTGCGTGTTCAGTAGTGTGTACCGTGTGAGGCTCTCTGGCTGCAGGTCAGACACAGCAGGCTGTTGGTGTGTGTCAGCTGCTCCACCTGTGTGAACTGATAAAGACTCGACTCCACCGAGCACTCCGGGATGTTCAGCGCCGCCCTGCTGGACAGACTTGCGAACGCAGCCTTGGGGTCAGCGTTCACCACTACAAACCCTGACTCCGCCCCCAAGTCTATCTCCGACTCTGCACCGGACTCCGCTTCTTTGCTCTGCTGATCCTCAGAGAGCGTCAGTGCTTCTACGCTCGCGGTTAGCACCGCCTCTTCCTGCCTGGCGTCTTCCTTCACTTCCTGGATCTCTGTTCCCTCTTCTGATAGGATGCTGAATCCATTAACGGCGGAGTTCTGTGCTTCTCCATCATCCTCATCGTGACTCTGGTTTATAGGCTCCGACTGGCTAATGATGTCGTTGGTATTATCTTCAGCATTAGCGCTGGGAGGCGGGGCTTCTGGGAAAGCATCTTCAATCGAATTGGTCAACAAATCCGGTGTAGACTTTGCGTCAAGCTTCTGTTGACGCCGCTGGTTCTGTAAAATGTCAATATTAACGTTCCAGCGGGAGCGAGTAGAAATGAAAAGGGGTGTGTCTAATCAGGTTTCAGGGGCGTGTCTTATAGCTTATTATGCATCTTGGTACCTTAGCCTGTTTCCTCGCCTGCTTCTTGGCTTTCTTTTGTTGGTACTTGCTTCCTGAGCCCGTCAGCAAATCTTCATTCCCATTGGTCTGTGGTGTCTCAAAACTCCTCCCACTTTCTGGGCTTTCACTCTTCTTCGGTTGACCGTTCGCAAAACCGCTCTTCGTTTTTCTGTATGCCTGAAAAGATAAACATAATTAAAAAATTATATTTAACTAGGTTTATAATCCATAGCTAGCTAGCTAACATTAGAACTTAAGCAGTTGTTGCTAACAACAAAAGTTTAGCAATTTTTTTTTTTTTTTTTTTAAACATTCTTTTTACCTCATCGGCTACAGGTAGTGAGAGGTCGAGAAACATCTCGACAACCTCGGAAACTGTGTTACACTCGGAACACATCACGGTGCTGGTCAGCTCTCCGCCAAACACACGTTCAACAAAATTTTTCGTCACACCATTGCTCTCGTACTCTAAGCCCAAAAAAAAAAAATGGCGGTATCATAACAGTGAGAAATTCGCTTAATTTACACTCCGCGTCACAGCGTCGTTCTCACCTTTCGCCAATTTCTGTTGCTCTGGTCCGTGAGGTTTCCCTGAAGTTTTTAGCGCATTCTGTATTCCAGCAGTTACTCTCTGTGGATGACATTTCAGCAGTAGCATGAAGGGCATAGGAAGGTGTTGCTAAAAGGCATTAGCTAAAAAAAATTCGAATTCATTCATTCACCTTCATTAACGCTTCTGCTGGAGCCATGGATTTTATGCCAAATTTGCTATTTATGACTGTGATCTTAATTTAAGGATTAGCCCACTTACGATGTTCTCTTCGGATCTCATTCCGTCCAGCAGGTAGCGCAAGAGTTCCTGACTGTCCTGCTGCTGGAAACCTTTAAATCTTGCTGCCCTGAAATAAGCAAATCAGACTATTTCCACCACTCGGACTTCTCTAACTCACACTGAAACGGGGGCTAGTTTCTCTCAGCCATACTTTTTACACACTTGTTTGAAGAGCTCTTGCGGCGTCACTCGGTCTTTTTTGGTCCCCTGGATGTCGTTCAGCAGCTGACACATGGCCAGTGTGAGAGCGCCGGGTCTCGGCAGCTGCACCCGCAAAGGCTTCTGAAGTAGAAAAAAATAAAGACCGTCATATGCATCAACACAGCTCTCGCATGCATGACGTCACGTGATCTCACGTGACTATAGCATACACATCCTGCACTTCTCTATACTGTGCTGAGCGTTTTGATAGGTCACATGGCCATATTGGTGAAACTTTGATTTTCGGGGAGGTCTTGGCCATGACATCACGTGACATTGCAAGATGTTGCTCAATATGCATTCAATTCGTTCATCTTCTGTCCCCACTTTTTCGCTAACTCTTTGGATCTGCTGGTTTAATTCCAGCACACATAGGGCAAAAGGCAGGGCCACGCCCCGGACAGGTTTGCTAGTCCATCAAAGGGCAGCACGTAGAGGAACCACCACACACTTTGTTGATTTTTGGCAGAGGGAAAAAGGAGACGTACTAATTCCGACGACAACGACGGTGTGATCAACACACTCTTTTCTTCGTCTCGGAAATCACTGAGGAGTTCACGTAGCAGAAAGGTCTGGGACAGATTCTGAAACACACACACACACACACACACACACACACACACACACACACACAAGATGATACAATGTCTTTGACTGGATTATACTAAGCAAAAGTTAAAGTGTTACAGGCATGTTAGCATAGCAGATATCAACAGCTGCATAATAGCATGTTTTGGTGAATGGATAAAATATGGGGGAGCCTCTGAGGGGGTATTTATGTCGATTTTTACAGGCCTGTACCCGGTGGTGGTGGTGGGGGGGTCTGTTTTATTTGGTTGGCCAAACATGACTGAATGAATGAAAAGGTAAAAACCTCTGCGAACCTGCAGCACGGCGTTAAAGAAGCAGGTATTGCCGAGGTTCACGAACCCTCGCACAGGTACGGCGCAGGAATTTGATTCCTGGATGTTTTCTTTGGCTGGCTTCTTCTCCTCCTCTTGTTCTCCGTTCTTTTCCTGTTCTTTTTCAGCCGCCGTCTCATTCGGAGCGTTTTTCTCTTCCTTTGCTTCTGGAGTGAAACAAAGGTGTTGGAAAAACAACCTTCAGTTCAGAAAAATGAGTTGAAAGCGACAGTCTGCAGGTTTTGCGTCTCCGCTTGTGAATCTGTAGATTAGTGTTTCTATATGCTGTCTGATTCTTTCTCTAACGATTCCCGAATCGAATCTGAAATGACCAGAATCGATTCAGACGGCCATCGTATCCATCGTAATCCACCGTATGGCAACACTTTGCAATGCTTCTACCAGATTCGAATAAAAACTGAATAAATCACTCGGTCTGCAGCGGTTTCACTGGCAAAGATTTGTGGCGGTTCCTCATAGCGGATAACACGGGGGTTTCACACCGTTACAGGTGTCGAGGTACAGCGTGTCTTTATAGCGTTATTCAAGCGTTTCTAAAAATTGTTCTAATGATCTGACGTTTCCATGTTAAATTTCGAGCTTCAGTTTATCCTGAACCGAATTCACTTTTGGAAGACTGATGATGTCCTACACAAATTCCAACTCGAAACAAGAAGAAGCAGAAGAATTTGTAAAAAAACAAACAAAAAAAAACATTCTAGATAAAAGAATCGGTTTGGAATCGGGTTCAGAATCAGATTGGATAGTAAAAGTACTTTAATATTACTTACTTCTAGTATGTAGTATGTCCTGCCCCTAAGCAGTACCACTCAAAGGATGAAACCTTATTGGAAGTTTACCGTAGCGAATCGGGGTAAATATTAGGAGAACGTTCACCACTGGCCGGTGATGAATTTGCTCCATCCTTTACTTTGGATCATTTCTGACGGTAAAACGTTACGAACTGTAGCCTGAAACAAAAACTTGGATAAATCTGTAGGTGGCGTGTGTCCTACACTCACTGCTGGTGGCGGGTTTGTGTCTGCTGTCCTCTAGCAGCATCTGTTTCTTGACGTTGGAGATGAGCTGAGCTAGTTGTCCTGTGCTGGAGTAGTAGATGATGTCATCGCAGATGTAACACCTTAAAATAAATAGATATAAAATAATAAATAGATTTCATTATAGAAGATTTGTCAAATTTTCGTGCAAGGTTTTGACAGTGGTTCGCTATGCTAATTCTGTTGGATCACCTTGGAGGGTGTACCCCCCCTGCCTCTCACCCTATGTGCACTGGGATAGGCGCCAGCAGACCCCTGTGACCCCGAGTTAGGGAATAAGCGGGTAGAGGAGATGACTGAATGAAGGTTTCTTTTATGTGTAACAAAATTTTTTTCCAAAAATTATTAGTGTATAAAATCTATTTGTGTGTGTGTGTGTATAAAACGTTACCACACACTCCAGTTGTCCAGGCTGAGCACCAAGCAGTGAGGATCCGATCGCGGCGTCTCGTAATGTTTAATGGCATGTTGATTCTTCGAGAATCTTCCGCAACCCTGAACACACATCCACGACATATGACCTTTTAATTCATAAATGCTCATTAATTTATCAGTGCTGATGGAGGCCATTTTGGATTTTTATTTTCTTCTTCTCTGGTGTATGAATTTATTCGGACCCGACTTGTAATACATTCGATGTCCAGCAGGGGTCAGGAAATCTCCCGTAGTTTTTCCCAGTACATTGACGTGCTGTTATTTTGCAGCTACACCGAGTGTACTTCGTTTTGACCCCATGTAGTGCGATAGAAATACAATCAGGAGGCATCGGGAAGACAGAACTTTAGACCAGGAGTCTTTCCTCACAATGGCCCCTGGTTGTATATCTAGTGCACTACATAGGGTGCTTAAGTAGAACAAAATATAAAACACCCAACTATTGCATGTCTAGTGCACTTGAGTCATTATTATACCCTTCTAAAGGAAGAGTCGAGTGCTTAAGCGTAAATATTCAGCTTATGTCTAAGTGCCCCTATGGAAAAGGTGACTACAAAGGGGTGACCCCAAGCATCCTAGTTAGGGTCATTTTAGGAGGACTAAGTGTTGAATTGAGCGCACTAAATAGTGTACAAGCGCGTTCAGTTCTACAACTCCTTTCTCAGGCCGGCGCGGTGGCGTAGTGTTTAGCACGGTCGCCTCACAACAAGAAGGTCCTGGGT
>JAOTQW010067867.1:0-13950 GCA_026260075.1 Sisor rabdophorus
AGAGAGAGAGAGAGAGAGAGAGAGTGAGTGAGTGTGTGTGTGTGTGTGTGTGTGTATGTCTCCTGGCCGAGCTTTGCTGCAGCTGCGACTCTTCAATGGACCTCATTGTCGCGGTGGCGCGCTCGTAGGCGTGCGGGATCCTCGCGTGTACAAACCTTGCGTGCGGAAACACCGCGTGCGCAGCGGACTGTTCGTGTTTTTTTTCTGCGGTTTCGCGTTGCGCGTGAGATCGTCCGGAGCGCACTGGGTACCTGCTACACTCCTTCTTCTGTGTTATCTTTCTTGTTCCTTTCTTCTGTTTGAGGGAAATCAGAGTAAAAGGTTTGAAACTCGGAGCACGGGATCTCAGGGATTCGCGTTCTCACCCAGTGCACACGCGCGGGGCTGAAGGTAAGGCAGCTTTACGCGGAGATATTGGAGTTTATTGGTTGCATTTGTTAGCAGTTTATTTTTTTGTTTTTAGATATTTGTATTGTTGTCTTGTTCCTTTTCTGATGGTAGGACGTATAATTTCTAAAATAATAATAATAATAATATAATAAAATATTGGGTCGCATCCCTTGAAGTCGCGTATGTGCCGTGTAGTTTATGCGCTTCGACTCGATCGTACTGCCTTTAGAGTTAGAGTAATACTCAAACAGGCTGCAGCAGTTAACTGTACACTCCATCATGGATCTTGCACTTAATTATTATTTCAGCCATTCGAAACTATAACTAACCTTCACACACTCAGCGTACACAACCAGGTTACATCTACAACGTGAGCTGAGAGTTCATAAAGACAAGATTATAAACACTAATAACAATAATAAAAAAAGGGTGGCGGTGGTGTAGAAGCAAGAAAGTCGGGTTCGATTCTCTGGCAAGCGGTCTCTCTGTGCGGAGTACTCCGGTTTTGCTTCCACAGCCAAAAAACATGTACATTAAGTTGATTGGTGACTTTTACTTGCCCATAGGAGTAAGTGTGATTGTGTGTGGTTGTTTGGCTATATGTGGCCCTGCGTTGGACCACCTACCTGACCTGTCCAGGGTGTACCCCAGCCTTTCACTCTACATGCTCTGGGATAGGCTCCAGCAGACCCCTGTGAACCAAAGTCAGGGAATAAGTGGGTGTAGATGATGGATGAATAAATAAAATGATACCAAACTGACAGATCAACATGTCGATTTTGTTGCGCTTCCCAGATGAGATGAAGATGATGATGATAATGAAGTTAATGCTTTTTAAGATTATATTAAATATGATAGGTATTAAATGTGTTGTTCTATAGGGTTCATTCAGCATCACTGTATATATCCAGCATCCTAATGCCAACTTGTAGCAATCACTCTCTCTCTCTCTTTCTCTCTTTTATACACATTTCTCTCTTTCTGTCCCTTCCTTCTTTATTTAACATTATTTCAGTGTCTCTCTCTCTCTCTCTCTCTTTCTCTCTCTCTCTGCTTCTCTCTCTCTCTGTACCCTCCTGTCTTTTTCCCTAGAGAAGTGTCTAACAACTAATTTGCTATTTAGTAGTGGATTGGTGTCTGTCTGTAGTGTTACACAAACACGCACACACGCACACAAAAATGAATATTACGAGCGCGTCTCTTCTCAGGCCATTAAGTTCATTTGGCACAAAATGGGCTTGTAAGGTTTGTCCAGTTATCTGTCTGATGTGTGATAGCTTAATGGAGTTATGAATGTGTGTGTGTGTGTGTGGGGGCAAGAAGTATGATATTTTTACCACCTCATTTGCATATTTATATTTATTGAGTGCAGTAAACAAGCCTCCGAATAAACGAGTGTCAACGTCTTACTGCAGTGAAAACCTCTCTGATCCTTTTTTATTTCTTGTTTAATTTGTTTATGTCACCTATGTTTTATGTTCTTTATTGTATCAGCTCGTGACTGACCTCCAGGAGAGAAAAAAAAGCCCAAAAGTTCAGTCCAGAAAGTTTTTTCTGCACCAGTAGGGGGAACACTCTGTTATTGCTGCACTGAGTTATTGCTTAGAAAGTGCAGCGGTTTTCAGGCTGGTCAACATCTGAGCCACCACAGCATTTATTCCTCTGTATTAATCACAGAATTATTTTGCATGATTACGGGATCTATTGCCTCTAGTTTTTCTCATCAGGCCTCCAAATTAGTAAATTTGGTGTTCTTATATTATGTTTACATCTACAGTAGTAAATGTACATTTATCTCTTTATACAATTAAGCAATTGAAGGTTAAGGGCCTTGCTCAGGACTCCAACAGTGGTAACTTGTTGGTGCAGGTAATCAAACTCTGATCATCCAATTTGCAGTCAAACACTAACAACTGCGCTGTTATTTTTCTACATTCATGCAAGTTTTACTTTATTTACATGTTATACATGTGATTTAATTCTCTTAAAATCTGAGAATCTAGAAGATCAAGGGCCCAGCAGAGGCAGTTTAGTAACCTAAATGACTGAATCCACAGCATATTATTCTTCAGTCCAACACTTTAAAAATGGCTGCTGTTATTAGTGTGTTTTTATATTTATTTAAAAAGAATTAGGATGGTGATAGTGAGGCCTATAGATCTAGCCCACTTATTTCATAATTTGGGGTCACGGGGATCTGCTTGAGTCTTTCCTCGCTCTCTAGGGCAAAAGGCAGGGGGGTACACCCAGGACAGGTTGAGTCACCAATCAACTTAATTTACATGATTTTGGACGGTGGGAGGAAAGCTGAGTAAACCTACGCAAGCACAAGGGAAAAAAAGTAAACTCTGCACAGAAAGACCCCTTGCCTAGAAATTAAACCCAGGACCTTCTTGCTGTGAGGCAACACTGAGCCACCACGTCACCCCACTATATAATTATTGATATGTATATTCAATAGACTGGCGACCTGTCCAGGGTGTACACCTGCCTCTGGGATAGGCTCCAGCAGACCCCCATGCCCTGAGCTAAGAATACATCTGTATAGAAAATGAATATATGATTAAATATTTACAAGTAGACAAACAACCACACACAGACACATTCACTTCTATAGGTAATTTGGTTTCAGCAATCAACCTAATGTGCATGTTTTTGGCGTGTGGAAGGAAACCAGAGTAATTGGAGTAAACCCGCGCAGACGCGGGGGGAACATGCAAACTCCACACTGAAAGATTCAAATCCGGGACCTACTTGCTGTGAGGCAACCATACTTTTGGATAATGCCACTGCACAACCTTATAATATTTATATGATTTTATATATATATATATATATATATATATATATATATTACTCTCTCTTATTATCTCTCTCTCTGACTTTATTTGATGGTATCAGTGTTTTTTTTAAAAGCTGCTTAAAATTAATTAATTCCACTAATCATGAACAATTTGTTTTGTTAATACCAAGATAGATCAAAAACCCTACCTAAAACCTTTGAGAATCCAGAAGGCTTAATTACCAACCAGCAGTACAGAATAATACACCGGAACATTTTACTGCTCTTTTACCACAACAGTTTGCTTTAAAAAAAAAAGAATTCAGAATTTACATCACAACAAATGACTTTCAAAAATGTTACATCAACCTATAATCTTCTTGTATAAAAGAAAACTAATAAAATGAGTGTGTTAGCATAAAGCTGCTATTCGCTTAAAAAATTACTGGTGTAGTCATAGTATCTTAATAAACACTTTCTGACCAATCTGAATCCTTTAACTGTATTGTGCTAGAAACCAACAGAGTTAAAGTGATGTTCATTGATCAGTACATTTTTGCCTTTTAGTGTTCAGCAGAAATTCTGAATCGCAGTAAAAACTATTTTTAATCAGAAGACAGTAAAGGATTTTCCCCCATTTAGTTGTCCATGTTCAGTGGTGGTTAATATAATGCTGCTACAAATGATCTTAAAAGTTCTAATAATACAAAAACAGTTAAGTTTATCGAGTGCTGGTTCGTTATATAAACATCCAAAATTCTATTTTCAGCTATTAAAATTTAGTGTAATTCAAAAGAGGGAAAGACAAACACTATCTAACCCTGAGAGACAATTAGTTCTGATTCAGTTTAGAGCTCACTTAATTGTTGCCGTTGCACTGGAAAAGTGCATATTGTTGTATAATGTGACATTCTGTTAAGTTTCTTTAGAAGTTTGCATGTTCAGAATTTTAATGTTAAATATTTCTTTTCAAACTTTGCCCTTTGACAATCTGGCAGCTTGACATGTCCATGATCAGCTCTCCAAGCCCATTAAGAGTGTGTAAGCCAGACTGGCACTTGTGGCCTCTCCCCGATGAGCTATATCCACCAGGGGGCTGTAATAATGAGGCCATATGTTGCTCGACTTCACCCATACTGTGCTTGATACCCCTTTGCCAGGATTTCTGCCCCTAAGCAGACACAGAGGTCTGGATCAGCCCAAGCATGGAAGTCCAAGAAGGCCACCGGTTCCTTCCCATCATACATCACACTCTGCCGACACGGTAATGAGGCTTCATCATTCGCTCTTTATCGGGTGACTGGCTTGGAACGAGGACCGATCCACATGGAAGAAAGAATAGAAAAGAAGAAAGGAGTGCAGATAAATTTAGCACAGAAACGCAGACAGAAAGCTCAGAGCTCAGTGGTTTATTTTCAGCTTCTTTTACTGGCCAGGTGTGTTCGTTAGTTTCCAAATGTCTAGATTAGGAGAAGAGGAAGTGATCCCATGGGAGCAGTAGAGCACAGAGAGGCACAGAGATTAGAAAGAAGCACTGAAAGATGGAGATAGGGTTCAGTCTTCTTGCATCAAGACCCTTTACTGATGCATGTAAAATCAAATCCTCATGAGCAATTTTGTGGAATTAAGCACACTTAAAACCTTAGCATTTATTGTATAGATTGCTATACTATTGCCAAAAGTAGATAAGAGTGTTTGTTAAAATGTATGGCAAAATCTGTAAAAATACACATTTTCTGTAAAATTACCTCATCAACATCAAGAAAAACGGGAAATGAAACAGATTGCTAAAATGGACTGTCCCAGCGCACATAGGGCGAAAAACAGTACACCTTGGACAGGGCCAAACAAGCAAACAAGCACACACTCCCATGGGCAATTTAGAATCACCAATCAACCTAATGTACATGTTTTTTCCCCTTGCCCAAGAATCTAACCCAGGACCTTCTTGGTGTGAGGCAACCATGCAAACCACTACACCATTAAAATTATTATATATGAAAATGTTTAACGGGCGGCGCGGTGGAGTAGTGGTTAGCACGGTCGCCTCACAACGAGAAGGTCCTGGGTTCAAATCATGCGCTTGGGGTCTTTCTGTATGGAGTTTGCATGTTCTCCCTTGTGTGGGTTTTCTCCGGGTACTTCGGTTTCTCCCACAGTCCAAAAACATCCTTTGATGGACTGGCAACCTGTCCAGGGTGTACCCCCTGCCTCTCGCCTTATGTGGGGGTCTGCTGGGATAGGCTCCAGCAGACCCCCGTGCCCCCGAGTTCGGGAACAAGCGGGTATAGAAGATGAATGAATGAATGAATGAAAACTGTTCAATCTCAAAGGTGTGTTTATGGCAGAAATGTAACCTGCTCTGTATCACATGTAATCTCCCAGACAGATTCTTACAATTGAGATCTTCCCTTCCCACCTATGTTATCTCCGGCATCGCCCGTCCTCCACCATCATTCGTCAAGTTTATCCACCATAACATCCAATGACCTAATCAGGAAACAAAAGTGCTTGTAATTCCCAGCTAAAGCGTGTCTTCTAATAGAGATTAGAGGCTTTAAATGAGACATTTCCCCTCTGGGTTGTACAAATGATCAAAAGACAGTATGTTCTCCTGTTTGAGTTTATGTAAAAAAAAAAAAAAGGAAAAAATACGTATTTAAAGTAAAGGACGTAGTGGAATGTTCAAGGTCTCTAAAGAATACTTTGTGAATTACTTTGCTTCACTTTTCCTGATCTGGAAAGACAGACAGACAGACAGACAGACAGACAGACAGAGAGAGAGAGATGAAAAGAGCAAAAAACTGAGAATAAAGGACACAGGTTTTTTTTTTATCATCAAAAATTCACAGCGTGTCCCTCACACCGCGGTTAATGTCCTTCTCACACTCCTGATGCACCTGGAACAGAAACTCAAGATGTGCCGAAACAACAGCAGGGCTAAAAGTTAGACTCTGAAACCCTTCTATCAAAATAGCAGAGAAAATGAAAGCCCCAGGAAGCCTAAGTATGTGATTGCTTTCTAATGAGCTTAAAGCCGATCCTGGGGTCAGGAAGTATGGCTAATTAGTGATGTTTCCAACACCACTGTTGTGTACTTTGACTAAATTCATTCTCTTTTGATGTCAAGTAGAAGTAAAGCTTAACTTTATCGTGGAAGACAAAATCTCATGTAAACCTTATGCGCAGCCGCAAGATATCATGTGGCATTAACAATTAAAAAAAAAAATCTAAACAAAGCAAGATCAAAAAGGCTAACATTATAAACAGACTTACAAGATAAGGGGAAAAAAAGCAAGCAAGTAAGCAGGATAAACAAGCTACTTTAAACACTAAAAGGAAACTCAATTTTTTAAATGTGCAGCGCGGTGGCATAGTGGTTAGCACGGTCGCCTCACAACAAGAAGGCCCTGTGTTCGAATCCCGGGCATGGGGTCTTTCTGTGCGGAGTTTGCATGTCCTGCCTGCTTTTCTCCGGGTACTCCGGTGTTCCTCCTATAGTCCGAAACCATGTAAGTGTGAGTGCATGTGGTTGTACGTGTATGGCCCTGCGATAGACTGGCAACCTGCCCAGGGTGTACCCGTGCCATGGTTCAAAAATATTCCCTAAACCAGTCCATCGCAGGGAACAACATGTCAAATATGATTTACAAAATTAATAATAAACCAGGGGCGCCATGGTGGCGGTTAGCATGGTCGCCTCACTGCAAGGAGGTCCTGGGTTCTATTCCCAAGCAAGGGGTCTTTTTTTTTGTTTCCCCCCTGTTCTTCCTAGGGTTTTCTCTGGGTACCCCAGTTTCTTCCCACAGTCCAAAAGCATGTTTATTCTAAATTGCATGTGTGATTCTAAATTGGCCATAGGAGTGAGTGTGTCTATATGTCTGTTTGGCTCTGCGTTGGACTGGCGATCTGACCATGGTGTACCCCTGCTTCTTGCCCTATGTGCTCTGGGAGAGGCTCCAGCAGACCACTGTGTGCAAGGGAATAAGAATGAATGAATGACCGAATGAAGAATAAACCAATTTTAACCTACTTTGACTGAATGAAAGCAAACTAGCTACTAAAAGCTAAGAAGCTAATAATCCAACAAGCTAACGAGTGGGAATTGAACCTGCATGGGGAAATACAAGGTAATCTATTGATCAAAAGCTAATTAGAGGAAGAAGTTAAATTCAACTGTGAAAGAAAAAAGAGGTTTATTCAGGAAATGTTCTTCTACAAGGAACCTTTAATTTGTTTAATATATGTAGCAGCTAAAAAAGTGTCTAAAGCAACATTTCCTTCAAAAAAGGAGAAACTGTTTCATTTATGAACCGATCTTCCTAAAAAAGATCTAGCCAATCTCATTAGATGTCAGTTTTCAGAACTCTCAGACACGTATGTCCTTTCAGAATGGGCGACTCTGTCCAGCCTGCGACACCTAGGTGACATCAGAATAATTTGCGAAGGCAGTACATGTCCTGCTCCAAGGACGCACTTGAGTTGTTCTCTTTTTGAACTCGTCCTTTTATTGGGGTTTTAAAAGGCGGTTTGCAGTGAGTGAAAGCTCTGCTGAGAACCCAGAGGGCCCTAGTTGCTGTGTGACCGGAATTTTGCTGTTTTATCCAAGGTTACGCATATCTGAACTGCAGATCTGCATTGCTAATGAAGCACTATGGCGTGTCAGGAGTCACGGTTGCTTTGTTCTCTCTAACTGAGCACAAAGACATTTAAAAAGTGTCAAGCTTGACTGCTAACTCTGTAAACTTTTTGTTATTGTGATACATTAGGAGGATAGATATGTATAAAGCTAAGCCTAGTAAGGTGTAAGGATCGATGTTCAGTTTAAATTAAATCCTTAAAGAAATATAGTTCTAAAATGTTTTAAATTCTTATTTACCCATTTATTCCCTAACTGGTTCTGCTTGAGGCAGGGGTAAGGAAATACCCCTGATAAGGAAATAAGTGGGTATTGAAGATAAATGTAGTATTATTATACTTTAGAAATCTAAAAAATATATAGACATTGATTATCATCCAAGGTGGCACGGTGGCATAGTGGTTAGCAGGGTAGCCTCACAACAAGGAGGTCCTGGGTTCGATTCCTGTGCACGTGGTTTAAAATTAAAGCCAGATAGATAGAGGAGTGAGTGTGTGGTTGTCTGTATGTGGCCCTGGTATGGATCTGTCCAGGGTGTACCCCTGCCTCTCGCTTTGTGTGGGCTGAGATAGGCCAGCAGACCCCTGTGACCCCGAATTAGGGAATAAGCGGGTTTAGAAAATGAATGATTATAATTTATTTATTTAACTTTTGTTTAAAAAAAACAAAAATCTACTATGGATTAAATAAGCTGCAGCTTCGAGTTTTATTATTAAATATTAAGTAGATTTGTTTATATCCATCTCGGGTGTTAGCAAGAGCCATTATTTCTTATTATTTACCATTTCACATGATGTTCCTTAGACTGTACATTACCGGTATTCTTTGAATTATATTATAAGGCATATTTAGTTAACTTTTTTTGTATATTGTGTCTTTTTTCAGAACAATTTAAAGAGTTAAGGCCTGCCACACGTCCACCAGGGTTATTGTGTATAAAGTGTAGTGTTTAGGTAAAATTGGATTTATAGACTTCTGCATGACATTATGTGCTTGCTCTGAACTGGCTGGAGGTGTGTGTGTGTGGGGGGGGTATGCAGGGGCATAGATGGGGGGGTATTCCTGTAAAAGCGGGATAAAAGCCCGGCCTGGGCGAGCAAACTGCGGTGCTGTGGTTGTTTTTTCCCTATCTGATCTCATCAGCTTCTGTAAAAAGAAATATAAATCCCCAGAGAAGTTGTCTGTCCTTCATCGCAATGATATATCACTCTTCTGCTATCCGGCATTTTCATTTAGCTGACACCTCGGATATCATCGCAGAGTGGCACACATCTCTTTTACTGCTGTCAGCAACTCTCTGTCTTTCTCTCATTTTAAACTGTCTCTTATTCAAAGTTTGACCCATTTTTTTTCTTCAACCCTTATTTTAGGGGCTTAAAATAGCTTTTATTGTGTCATGTGACAATATCGACGACTAATGTAGTACGTCTGAATTTCTATCCATGTATTTATAATACTATATAGAACATAATTTATTAACTGCATAGTACATGCCTACTAATTTTCACGTTTTTAAAATTATTTTTTCTCCTCTTTTATTCGTCTATTTATTCATCTATTTATTCATCATTCTATTTTTTTCTCTTGTCTCTTTAGAATTGACGTTCCCCATTCAGTCGTGATCAACGTCCCCTTTTCATTGGGATCTTGGTCATCAATCACTCCACTGCTGGATATTCTGTGCCTCTTTGTCGCCCCAACATCGATTTTCTGCTTTTTAGTTTTTTTTGCTCCAGCCCACACCATGATCTGGAGGAGCCATGTGGTCTGGAGAGGACTGACAGCACTCAGCATGATGCTGCTAGTCCATTGGGCCAGCAGCTGCACAGCCATGACCCTGAACTCGCTTCCTCTGCCTCCAGTACCAGATACAACGCTTGGAGTCCAAGATGAGGACACTGTGCTCCACAGACACAAAAGGAACTGGGTATGGAACCAGTTTTTTGTCCTGGAGGAGTACACGGGAGACGATCCTCTCTATGTCGGCAAGGTAAAATTCTCTTTGAAAGAGAAAGAGCTTTTCTATTTGAAAAGCTGAGCCATGATCAAATCAGCATTCTTTCTCATTTTTCTATACAGTAAGATTATAATCTGGTTAAATTTAGCAGCTTTTGCCAAAGCAGAATTTAAGATGATATCTTCTGGATTTTGTGCTAGTCATGTGTTTAAGGCAAATGTCTATATTTTATTCTTACTAGCTAACATATTTAAAAGTTGGTCCTGTTTTAGATGACATTCTAAGGCTATCAAATAATTATAGCTTGCTCTTTATGCTGTGTAAAAAGCTTTATCCCATTCTAATTGTATTTGTTTCATACATGATTATACACAAAATATAGTCACAACATATTCCACTTTGGAGGGTTGAGGCCTAAGGCTCTTGCCCAGGTTCTTGCCCAAGGACACAACAGTGGCAGAATTGGTGGTGATGGGGCTTGAATCCAGGTCTTCCTGGTCAACTTGGCACCTTAACTATTACAGATACCGCCTATCTTATATTTGCTCATTAAGTTAATGTGCACATTCAACCCTAGCTATTGTAACACTGTAAAAATTGACAATAAACATTCTATTTTGTTGTAATTAATTAATGATTTCAAGCAAAAAAAAATCTGTATTTGATGTATCAATTGAATACCAGCTACGGATTTTGGATATTATGTTAAAAGGTTACCCTTTTAACATAAGAGGCCTTTCTATGTGTAGTTTGCATGTTCTCTTGTGTATGCATGTGTTTATTCTGGGTACTCTGGTTCCCTCAGACAGTCCAAAAACATGTAATGTTAGGTTGATTGGTGAAACTAAAGTGCCCATAGGAGTGAGTCTAAGTGTCTGTGTGGGGTTTGTTGTCTGTATGTGACCTGTGATGTATTGGCAACCTGTTCTGACTTGTTTTACCTAGTGACAGCTGGAATAGACTTCAGCAGTTCCTTGGGACCCCAATTAGGAATAAGCGGGTATAAACAAAAAATTGGTGGATGGATGGATGGATAAATGGATAAATATTTAGCATGATTTGGTCTAATAAAAAGTGCTAATATGTGAAAAAAAGTGCTGAGACAGACAGGACAGAGTAAATGCATTCAGTTAAAATTTTCTCTTTCACCCCATCCATCATGGCATAGCAGTGACCCAATGCATTTAAACACCTATGTGTTCCAGGGAGAAAAGAAAAAAGAGTTTCATGGCTCGGGTATGAGTCAAAGTGGAAGTTATTGCTTCTGACGTCTACATTGGCTGTTTTGACTCAATGCCTGGGGCCTTCTATCAGCCACTGCTCTCAAACCTGAAGTTGGTGAATGCAACAAATAGAAAAAAGACAAGTTTATCCAGGCAGTGTGTGTATGAGCTATGAATGACTTTCAAGGTGGGGTTTTTCTAATATCCAGCCCTGCACCAAAAAGAGGTATGGCAATTAAATAGACTAATTTCAAATGTAACATTTCTGATGTATAAATTAAACAAAGAATAAAAGTTACGACTTGGACCCATTGTCACGTGATCACCACTGGACATGAATCACGTTAAAAGATCTGTGCTCTCAGATTCCACATAGAGAAGGGTGCCGTGTGTATCTGTAGATGTAGGTGGTGAAGATGCTTTACAAAGCACTATAGCGATTATCCTTCTTGTGCAACTCTGCTGAATGCATTCCATATGTGACATGAATTAGTTAACATCTAGTATTTGCTTTCTTAGAACCTTGGGTTAGACAGCGGAGTGTGACAGCATGTATGCTGGGGTGTATGTGCGTGAGTATGTCCGCGAACGCGTGCATGTGTTTTCCTTTCTAACTTTGCAATAAAAAAAAATTCATTTTAGTCAGCAAGCTGATGAAGGTATTAAAGGTTCAAGGGAAGTCTTTAGAAAACCCTAGGTTATGTCCACATTGGCGCTATTGCATCATGGAATAAAACATCCAGTCATGTCCCAGTATGCAAATGAAGCAGAGGAGAACAGAGAAAACCGGGTGGAGCTTTTTTTCCAAGAAGTTCTGTACAACTTTTAAACCTTGAAATGAATTCAAAAGAAGATTTTAACTTAGAAAAACATGACAGGTAACATATTTTTATAGTCACATAAACAGTTGTGGAACATTTCTATGACAATTTGTTGCCAGAGGAACAGTAACAAACCTGTGATTAGCAGATGGATGTTGTTTTTAATATGTTGTAATATAGTATTTACCTGTTAGTGCTGAGGCTTTATTAGATGATTCCTCAGTATTTCTGAGATCATGAAAGAAAAAATATAAAGAGTATAAAGTAAAATAAAAATAAACACCCGAATGAGAATAGTTCCCTTTCATGTCTGTTCCTTTTAAAGGTTACTTTCTTATACCATCTACGGGAGGTTTTCCTTGCCATGGTCGCCACAGGCTTGCTCACTAAGGATGTTTTTGATTCCTTTCTTAATTTTTTTATTCGAACATTAATCATATACTTTTGTATTGTTACTTATGTTCTGTAAAGCTGCTTTGTGACAATGTCCATTGTTTAAAGGGCTATAAAAATAAACGTGAATTAAATTGAATATCAAGAATATTATAGCAGGTCTGCGCACTGGCGTACTGGTAAACATTCACACATAGCAAAGTCGCCTCACAGCAAGAAGGTCCCAGGTTCAATTTCTGGGCAAGGAGTCTTTTTGTGCAGGGTTTCCATGTTCTACTCATACTCTGGCTACTCAGGTTGTACATTTAGGTTTGTGACTCTAAATTGCCCATAGCCGTGAGTTTAAGTGTGTTAGGAAATAAGTGGGTATAAAAAAATTAATAAATATTACAGAATCCTTCAGACATTCAAATTAAACCAAGCTTTTAATCAAATCAGGTATTTAATGTTATTGCACCGACACTATCGTTATTCGATAGTTATATTTTGATGATAGTCAACTTAAACTGGAAGTTCAACAACTTCCAGTTTGTTCCAGACTGTAAACCTCTTTTAGAGTCTGTCTGGGCGACATTCTCTGGCAGATGACCGTCTGCATGTTTAATGAATATCCAACTCACTGTTTGATCACAGCTCTTTGATAGCAAGCAGATTGAAAGTCCTGTAAAGATTAAAAGGGATTAGTAAGGGTTTGTCACACAGGAGGAGTCGAAAGATTCTGGATGGGTATGGAAAACTGTCTCCAGGTTAGTGTAATATTATTATGCAATAACTGTAGACTTTTCTATAAAATTTGTTTTTTCCATCAAAATGTACTATGTTGTGATTTTAAGCTAGTCATATCCTGTAGTTATAATTAAAGTATTACAATTTTAGCCTTTGTCTTACTGGGTTTGTAATCTTAATGCCTAAACCTTATAATAGCAATTTTTTAGGAAAATATCTAATGTTCTCGTGGATTAATAAACAAGTTCTGGAAGTTTATTTAGTTACTGTTTTGGAACTGTTATAGGCAGAAAGGCTTGCTTTTTCTAAAGCATTCTATGAAGATTTTTGTAATACTTATTTTATTGCCGGGACCCCTAATATTTTATTGCCTGGTGCCCTAATAGTTCAGTGCCTCAATCGCTAATATTCCAGTTCCGGGATGTTTCAGTGTTCTGTAATTAGACCTGTGGTGTTTACTTGCTTGTTCTTTTTGCCTTGTAGTTTTCTGTCAGTAACTTAGCCAGCATCACTCTTTATTGACCTTGCATTCTGATCTTTTTTTTTTTTTTTAACAGTGAGGTATTTGCATTCTATAATGTACATTACATGTCCAGAATATTCCAAACATAAATATTAGAAATTAATGTACAGAATTTCAGTAATCATCTCTGGTGAAGCACCAGCGGGTGTCACATTAAAGCTGAATTAAAACACAAAGACCTTGAGAGATGATCTGAATATATCAGGCTCCTGTCTTATAGCTCTGCATGTCTTCCTACACACACACACACAAACACAGAGCTCTTTAGCAGCACACACTGGCAGACTAAGTTTTATTAGGATCTGACTCATCTTCAACCCATTTGAAACCAGGAAAGACCGAACATGAGTGTGTGTCATCATAGAATGATAATGAGCAAAGTCATGTGCATGCTCTGTGCCACGTTGCTCTCTCTCTTTCTCCCTCTTGTTCTCTCTCTCTCTCTCTCTCTCTCACTTTCTCTCTCTCTCACACACACACTAACACATACATATAT
>JAOTQW010067902.1:0-11652 GCA_026260075.1 Sisor rabdophorus
GTGTGTGTGTGTGTGTGTGTGTTTAAGAGAGAGAAGACTAATATTCTATCCTATTCTCTTTACATGCTAAATTTAAAGAATAATGTGGGGTAAAATAGAGAATGAGAATTTACGGGGGGGCGGGGGGTTGGCTAGGAAATATTTCATGTAGTTGTTTAACAATCCTGATAACAGCAATCATATGAAATGCACATGTGATCATCGCGGTTCCTTTTAGCTGCATGTTGATCATTAGAGCAACCGAAAGACGAAAATCCTGAAACGTTAAAAGAGCAGTTTTTACGGAGCAGGTTTTAGATGCAAAAACGTGTATGGGGATGGTGGCCAAATCCTCCCGCCTCCTACTCTATCTCTCACTCGGCTCGTGTTATCAGTTACTTAAGAGGCCAGGATTAGAAGAGACGCTTAAAGTAGCGCGCGCGGTCAGCGTTTGATCGTTTTGCTACGGATGAAAGACGGAAAATGAGTCGGAGAGAAAACGAACTATCCAAGCTGCTTGTTAGGAATAAAATAAACACACAAAACATAACATAATATTAATACATTTCATTCTATTGAAAATGGTCAGTCTTAATATTTTTACTGCGCAAAAAATGTTACTGTATGAAAAAAACGTTCTCAAACGTATTTTTTTTCTTTGCGCACATTTTTTTGTTGTTGTTGCGATTATTATACTTATTTTAACCAGACGACCTTTTCGTCACTTGTGTTTTTAAAAGCGAGATTGGTAGTTACCGTGGGCCTACCGAATCCTCCCGTGTTGCGTATCAAGCAATCCGCTCTGCCTCACACTTCCGCGGCCTTTCTATTACTCCCACTCCCGTGCTGCGCCAGTTGCTCGCTTCCGGTTTTAGCTTAGCGCGTTAGCGTTAGCCGGACAAGCCTTGCCTTTTCACCCACTATCGACGGCTATTACGAATGACCGGCTTAATCCCGAGGCGGATTCTCCGCGTATATCCCGCGATGTTCTTGTTTTCGTTCCAGCACGCACCTTTAAGCAAAGGTCGCGCTTGTTTGGATGTCGGTTATTTCGATCAAAAGTGCGCGTATACATGGAGCACAGGGTGTTGGTTTGGTCGCCGGATCGAGGCTTCTTACAGCACTACTACAGGCACTGGGGGGACATGACAACAGGCGACAGTGCAACAACAACCTCCGCAACCATTTTGGAATTTAACTTTGTACGTGTTCGTCTTTATTTTGAAGTCACTTTCAGCTGAAACTCGAATAAAGAATTTGCAGGGGTTGTGTTAAAAGTGCAGCACTCTGCGACTTTTACTCGATTTGCCTTCCCTGGTTATCGATTAGTAAACTTGAACGGGATCTCCCTCAGGTCTTCCCCGGCTGCCTCTTCATCACACGCCTCATTCAAGCTTTAAGTGCTATCCTAAACTTGACTTCAATAAGCAATGACAGATGATCTTGATAAAACTTGACTTTGATGTCTATTTATAACTAAATTATAATAGATTTCTACCATGCAAATTAATTAAAAAAAAGTTAAAATCATGAAATCTTGTACTTGTGCTTCAACATTGGAAGTCTAAGAGAGGATGCCCCCTATCAACCTCCAGACAGCAGGATTAGGTGCTACCATTAATGCCTATCCTTTAGGCACTAGTGCTAAAAGTACCTTTGGCACTTTTAGCACTGATCAAACAAACATACAAAAGTCGAATCGTTTCTAAACGATCATGGAGAACTGGAAGGTTACAGAAGTCAGTGAAATAATATGAGTTAATGTTAATCTACATCATACAACTTTATTCATTAAGAGCTTTGGAGAACAAAGCAGTTCTTCCTCGGTAACGATGTGGGACCAAAATGTGTACAACACTCATTTTAGCAGATTTTAAATAGAAGCAATATTTAATGATGAATCCAGATGTGCACTGGATTTGACAAATTTGTTCTGATTTTTTTTATTGACAGTAATGGAAATAGATGTGCATGTTCTTAGCAAATAGACGGCTCGTCCACTGCTGCTGCTCCTTCAGTCACAGCCTTTACACACTTGGCCATTGTCTGAGAGGCCCTGCTAATGGGGTCTAAAAGAAGAAAAAAGTGTTTGTTAGATTATAGTGTAAGCACAGTGCTGTCAAGGGAAACTTTTGAATTATGCTAAATATGCCATGTCTTGTTATACTTGCAATAAAAAATCATTTATTACCAGTCATGTAGAAATCTTTCACTGAAAGCTGAGGAGGAACAAGAGGCTCAGCAAGCAGGGACTGATTCACACCCTGGAACGATATGTAATAATTAATAACAGACACAGTGGTTATAAATTTGTAGAAATCCGTTTCCTTATGGGTTAATGGTCAACAGAATTTTTCATTTTCTTCAAAAATTAAGGACAAACACCACAGCTAATAATAAGCAGTTTTTTACAGACATACTGCGCAATCAATTATTTAAAAAAAAATCTCTTACTACACACAATAACACTGTTTGATTTAACTTAGACACCAACCTTTGCAAGTTCATTAGCCTGTTTGAAGTAGTTAGCTTCCTCAACATCATCATAGTGCACCAGGTTAGGGGCCACCTGTGCCAGTCTGTTTCTCACCTCATCTAAAGTCTCATATGGCAGTGTGACTCCAGCCAGCTGATGCACACACACACAAACAATAATAAATAAATTATTGAATCCAACCAAGTTAAATTAATCCTGACCAAATGGCACTGCATGAGAACCTAAGGTAAGGTAAGTCTATTTACAAATTGGGAAAGCCTGGCAATTTTTTTACTGTGTATATTGTGTTCAGGTTTAAACACTGCACTGGAATCTAAAACAGTTCAGCCTAAGCAAGTAGTTTGTTTGTTTGTTTGGGTTTAGTCCCACCTTAGCAACGGTGGGTATTTGATGGCCAGAACTGTACACAAATAATAAAATAGATTTCTATAACTTTTTCTTTAAAGAAAGTTAGGCTAGAAACTTTCAAATGTTTTTGAAACTGCAACAGTATCTGCTTTATAAAATTGTTGCCTCTTAGGCCTTAGAACATTACAAAATACTAGAATATGTTCCACTGACAAAGGTCTATTACAGAAATTACACAGGAATTTATTACCAGGAAACCATGCACAAATCCTAAGTGTATTCGACATCTGGTATAAACTACCTGATCATATCTAGATGCAAAGCAAAAGATCAAGCTTATTTTGATACTAGGATTTATTTTATATTTTTCCCCCATTTAGATTCAGATTACTAATAAAATTTAATATGCATATTTTACATTTTTAAAAAATAACTAACTTCTTGTTAGCAGCAATAACTATACTAATGGCAAAAACACATTCATATGTATATCCATTTTTGTTTAAAAAAACATATATATGAATATATATAATGTATTAAGGAAAATTATATATGGTCTTTTAACGTAAACCATGACAAAGAATTATTCTGGGACGATTTTAGAATTTTTCTGAAAATAACCATTTAAAGTATTTTCTAAAGTCACCTAGCATTATTTTAAAAAGGATGTTTTATTAAAAATATTTTTTTTAACTAAGCATCAGTTACGGTTACTACAGTGGATTGAAATGGTTTTCGTGTTTCCTTGTCAAATGCTGTTTGGAATTGGAAGCACTGTTGACAATGTCACACCTGTGTGTTTGTAGTCTATTGGAGACCTCTGCTCCAAACTCATAGGCCTAATTTTAAGACTCAAATCAGGTGCACATGCACAAACACACCTCAGAAACAGCTCTAAGGATCTTCCAGTCTTCACGAGCCATACCGGGTGCGGTGACTGCCACTCTGGTTTGCTGGGCCCGCCCCTCAGTATTCACATATGTAGCGTTCTTCTCCGTGTATGCTGCACCAGGCAGGATGATGTCAGCCATAGGAGCTCCCACATCACCATGATGACCTGCGTTAGGAGAGTTGCAAGTTAATGTTTGTGGAAGAGGGTAGCATGGAAATAAATTTTAAAACCTCGCCCTAAAAAGGAATTAATTTAAAAGTTCCATCTCAATCCCATGAACAAACTGGGAGGAAAATTTCACACTCTCAATCTTGGTGCTTTTCCAAAATTGCTTGATAAAGCCACCTTCTTTTTTATACATAATTGGCATTAGCATACAATCTTGGAGCATTACTGCCAACAACTATTGCAGGTGTAAAGCAAACTATTAAATTTCCATCCATTTCCCCCCCAATGACACTATTAATTCCACGCATTTCCTAAAAGAATTTACAGTAACATGCAGATTTTTCGAAAATTCTTTAGTTTGTGCCTAACACAAATTAATTGCTTTACAAGTTACTTTAGTGTCCAATTTATTCTATACAGTAGATACAGTAGTTATTCCATACAGTTATGTACCTGTAACTATAAATGAAAAAAAACCCAGACATAATTAGTCTCCTAATATTTTTCCCTCTGTTAAAGACTAAAAGGACTCACCCTGATAGATAATAAAGGCGTCTTTGGGTAGATCTGCTCTAGTAATACAGCCGGCATCAGCTCCCAGCAGGAATAGTACTTTGGGGGGGGTTTTCCTAATTGTCCCCACACCAGGTTTATAGCCTAGATCCAGGGCTGCCACCTGACTTGCCACTCTGCACACAAACACACACGAATCTCTTCATGTTGATCTCCTAGATTAGGAGTCCACAGTTTATTTCTAAAACCACGTAGTGGTTTTTCAACATCTGGCCTTAGATTAACCAATTAACTTAATAATAATAAAAAAAACAGCAACATTGACAGGTATTTAACTGGGCTAACCTGTGCAGTACATTCAAGACCTTCCATCCCTCATCCACCCCACTGCTGGCACGAGCATTCTGAGCAATCATAGATACAACGCTCAAGATGGCATCACCATCCGATCTCTGAAGACAGGAACTTCCCACCACCACTACTGGCCTCTTGGCCTGGGCCAGCACCTAACACCAGGAAACAGAATAATCAGTTATAACGGCCATCTGAAATTGTCAACGTTAGCCATAGTCCTTTTTTTTAGAGAAAGTGCCTAATGCTTATAACCTATTTTGCCAAATGAAGTAGAAAGCGGTAGCGCAGTGGTAAAGGTGTTTGACTGATAAGACTAGGGTTTTATTTCCAGCACCACTGCAAGTTACCACTGCTATCAAACCTGCAGATCTGATGATTAATCAACAGCCATTTATGAAAGTAGCAGCTTTGTGGTGCTTTAAGAAGGATAGCACCAGCACTTATAGTAAACCTTTTCAACATAAAATAAAATGGCATGCGTGTATTTTTTAAAATATACATAAAAAATCTTGCTAATTAAAATGCAACCAGCAAAAAAAAAAAGAAGTTGGAGTTTGGTACCTGGCAGTAAGGATGGGTTCCAGCAGCAATCTCCTTCAGAACCTGAGTGGAATCACCAAGGTGATTGTAAGTGTAGCTAAGATCTACTTGATGGCCAACCAATGAAACTTGCAACTCATTATGGAGCCAACTAAAATGACAAATTAGAGGTAATAAATGTTCATGTAGACTGAATTAACCAGACATTTGCTCTATTGCAGATGCTATAGATGATGCTCTGCAGACAGACAAGTACCTCTTGCGAATACGTGCGTTAAAGAGGGGAGCCTCAAAGCGTGGGTTGGTTCCAATCAGCAGGAGCTGATCACACTCTTCGATGCCGGAGATACGGGTGTTCAGCAGGTAATTAGACCGCAAATCAGTTCTGGGTTAAAGTGCATATAATTTAACCTATTATCTATACAATTAATGAAACACCTTATATTCCCTTTGAAAGGTATACAGGCCAAAAAAGAGGGTTTTATTGGAGGATAAAACAAGATTGACTAAAGGAACCCACCCAGCACCAGCCGTTGGGAAGATCTCCTCAGTGCACAGGATCTCACTGTCCAGCTTGTTCATCAGATCTTTTAATGCTACCAGAGACTCTGCATCTACCAACCCACCAGCGATAGCTGCAATTTCAGAGCCTTGTACACCTTGGAGCTACATATTAACAAAATGTAGCAGTAATGTTAAGCAGACTTTAATATAATACAAATAAAATATATCTACTATTATAACTATTAATTAGCACAATACAATTTTTAAAAAAATGTATAGAAGATCATTACCACGCCAGCTACACGCATGAGAACATCCTCCCAGGAAGTGGGCACCAGCTGACCATTGGCATCCTTGATCATAGGCTGGGTCAGGCGCTGTCTTTTTAGTCCATCATACGCAAACCTAAAGCAAGGGGGGGCATTAGAAATCAAGTACATACATTCAAAATATCAAAACTGTGTATTACAATGTTTTATGCACTTGTATTGTGTCATTAACACACAATACCCTGACTTTCAAATCACGCTGCTCCACTCACTTACTCTGGTTGAAAGTAGGGTTTTGCAAGTACTACAGTTCCCTAATAATTGTGGATGGATCATATAGTCAAATACTTGGCGATTATAGAATTTTTTGATAATTATGAAAGCCTCATCAAGCGCCTAACTATATTATGCATAGCGCTGTACATAGCTCATTGTACAATCTACTATATATATTATAATACAATACATATTTTTAAAAAAAAATTAAAAAAGGCCAATTCTAAAACAAGGGAAGGCAAAAGGTGTTTGACGCTTACTGTGGGTTTTAGTTAAATATTAAAATGAATGCAAATCAATTATATATATATATATATTTATTATGTATGAATGTATGCATGTATGTATAGGTATACACCACAGAAATTTTTCAAAATAAATGTTTTTTAAGTCGATGTACCTTGTCTTGTCAGAGATCCACTCCTCATTGATGTCCTCATTGAGGCGGGGCAGAACCCTCATTACCTCTCCACCTCTTGTGCTCACAACGATATTAGAACACACTGCATCAAGCACATCGATCGATTCCGTTTTTCTGTTAAGAGAAATAACAGATGCTTCTTCAATAAAATGCTTATAAAATAGCATTAATTGCCTTCTAATTCAATCTAAGAATTTCAAACTATGGACAGTTTTACCTCGTCTCCCAGGGTCGGGATGTGAAAGCATAAGGTTTTGATGTCAGCGCTCCGACAGGACACACATCGATCACATTCCCTGATAGTTCAGACATGAACATTTTTTCTACGTAAGTGCCAATCTGCATGTTGTTGCCACGTCCTGTAGTGCCCAGATCTTCCACACCAGCAATCTCACTAGCGAAGCTGAAATATTAAGAATTTTGCTGATTACTCGTAAGTACAAATTTTGTAATGCCATTTTTTACAAATGCATGTGTTCTTTGGTTTTTGTGTTCTCTTCCTTAGATAACATGAATAGATTTTATAAGAGAGCTCATTTGCTTTAAATACACTAATGATAATCATAAATAAATACAACACCTTTGTATCAAAGCGTTTAATAAATAAGACTTGAATCTATAATTAAGCCTCGGATATAAATTCTAATGAGCTTTACGCAAACTTCCGTATCCAAGCTAATGTAAGAATGCAGGATACTGAAGCTCAGTTTACTAACCGGACACAGCGTGTGCACTGAATGCAACGTGTCATGATTGTTTTAATAAGTGGGCCAATGTTTTTGTCCTCCACTGCTCTCTTTCCCTCAGTGAAACGACTTCGGTCTGACCCAAACATCATCGACTGATCCTATGATTGAAAAAAAACAAAAATAAAGATGCAAAACTATTTCACTTGAAATAACAATAAGAATAAAGAGGGAGTCATTTTCTCACCTGCAGGTCACACTCTCCTCCTTGATCACAGATAGGGCAGTCAAGGGGGTGGTTGGCAAGAAGAAATTCCATGACTCCCTCTCTAACAAAAGATCATTATCAAATGACTTGACTTGTTTAGGAAGAATAATATGGCCTTAGGTTTAGTAAAGAACAGAAAAAGTTACCTGGCCTTTCGCGTCTTTTCAGAGTTGGTCAGTATGTTCCAGCCTTTCATAACAGGCATAGCACATGCCGCAACAGGCTAAAAAAAAAAACAAGATTCAGTGTAGCACTCAGGCTTTAATCTTACTAAAAGTAATAATAATAACAATAAAAATTATACAATATCTTGTAAAGTCATTCACTTATTAAAACAAACTGAACTTTATTCAGTATTTAAGTAGAAAGTTTTGCGTTTTTGCCACCATCTAGAAACGTGCACTTGCACTTACGGCCAGATAAGAAATTGATACCTTTGGTGCTTTCTCGATCTCCACCAGACACATACGGCAGTTTCCTGCCACAGACAGGCGCTCATGGTAGCAGAAACGAGGAATCTGCATTCCGACCTTCTCACAAGCCTGAAAGAAAAATACAACATTTCATTGCGAGTGTCTAAGCCTCAAATAAAGACTAACATCCATTGGTAAACAACGTAGAAGTAAATTTACCTGTAGTACGGTCGTCCCTGGTTCCACCATCACAGGTTTGCCGTCTACAAACACCTCCACCATGTTACTTGAGGCCCGGACTGAGGTCCTTACTGTAATGGGGGAAAGCACAAGGAGATATTTCTTCCTTAATTTTTTTCTCAAACACAAGAGAATAAAACATAGAATAATAAGCTTTTAAGACACATGCAGATAGCGCTTTATGACAATTAAACCATTGCTTCAATCCTGACAATCCTCCCCCAGCCCCCCCCCCAAATCTTATGTTAGGTGTACACAAAAAATGTGAGAAACCACAAACATGGAAGACAAAAAGATGTAGATTTAAGTGTTTTGCTTCTGTAGTGTGTGGCCTGCCACAATGTGACAAAGTATAGTGTTCCGACCGTGAACACAGCAAAGCTGGCAAAATCTCTTTGGAGATTCTATGTTAAAAATGCATCACAAACAAAAAAAAAGTAACAAAATAAGAAAAGGAATTTGGGGGAGTCAAATTAACTCGCTTTCTAATCGTATGGTGTTTAGATTTCTGATCGTAAATATTAAAATCTGATTTTCTTCGGTTCAGATTTATTCACTCTTAACACACCTTATGATACAGGAAAAACTGATAAGATAATCTTTAGAAAGATACCCAGAATTGGTGGAAATCAGCGAGCCTATCTTGTGGTATGCAACCAGCATTATATATTGTTAAGGAAAACCAGGCTGAGAGCCATGTGCATGTGTAAGTGTGTGTGTGTATACAGATTTACCATTGCTAGAGGTGGCGAGTTTTCCTTTAGAGTGGGCTGCCCCAGCAAGGGCCCGACTAACTGGAAAACGCAACATGACGCTGCTGAAAGAGAAAAGTGAAAAAAAACCCAGCCTTTTTTATTTTACTGTTTGTATAATAGATACTATATTTTTTATAACATTATAAGATACAAACTTCAGGGATCTAACACAACACCATTATCTTTATTAGTATTGAAAACAGAGGGTAGATTTGATCATCATCCTTATTATACATTAGGTTATACAATATCAAATGACAATTCAATTCAAAAACATATGTGAACAATGTCAACTAAACTTTTTAGCCAAAGATGAAACAAATAAAGATTACATACACATCTACAGCATTTGGCAGGCGCCCTTAATTACAGACGCTTTACCTTATTTATACTAAGCAAATAAGGGCCTTGCACGGGGGCCCAGTAGTGGCAACTTGTTGATCCTGGGAATCGAACCCCGGATCCTCGAATTAGCAATCCAACATCTTAACCAACAGAATAAAGGGATTTTCACGAGGTGTCAATTAACTACGACGCAAAATGCACATCAATATTGAGATGTTATTAAAAAAATGATAAATAAAAATTGAAATAAATGTAGATTTTCATCGAAGACTGTTGTAAAATCATTCGACATCATTAAAACAGTTTGCAGTCCCTCTGTGTTGACGTTTCAAAACGGCTAATGCTAAAAAGCTAAACCGGTGGTCAAACCAAGGACAGAGGAAACATGTCGTGATTAAACACAGTGCACTCCCAAAAGCGCTCAAGTCAATTTCCTACGTAATATTAAATACATCCACACATCAGCTAAGAACTACTGAAACTCTTTAAATCAAATAATATTGCATCCTACCTTGTCGCTATTTGGCCTTCTGGACCAGAACAGCGCAACCGTAATGCATTTATGAAGGAGTTGTTCACGAGAGTTAAACTTCCCACCTGTATTTCGCCTCATCCAATATTCGATGCAATGATTGGGTAGACCAAATACGACCAAATCCCGCCTCTCAAGATGTAAAGCCTGTTAGATTCGCGATTGCGTTTGCGTTTGACTATACAGCCAATCCCGATAGGTTATATCGAATACGGGTCGAAAGAAACGATTACGCAAGTTTACTATTTATTTTAAAAAAAAACTGAAATAGGGATACACGTAAAATAAAATGCAAAAAAATCAAAATTAACATTAAATAGTGTTTCAAACAATAATGTTTTCAATAATTATCACGCTCAATGATAAGGTCAGAGGTCAAACATCTCTTCCGGTAAATTCTTTCAAAAAGCAAATAAAAAATAACTCTAAAAAATGTAAACGTATTATCAGCTTTAAAAACATTTAAAATCCACCCTGTTTTTTAATTATTATTTCAGGTATTGTAATTTTACAAGTTTACAAACCCAGGTTAAAACCCCATATAAAAGTATGACCTTTAGAAGACAATTGTATAAAATCACATTTACATTAATTTAGTATTTAAGGAAATTCTTATATTTATATTATATAGGTAAAATACTATAACGTTTCATAGTAACTGAGAGAAGTAAAACGTGTATAAGACAAAAGAAATAAAAAAGGGCGGAGCCAAGGATGTCAGCGGTATAAAGGCTTTAACAAGTTCCTTTTTCGTTCCTTCGCACTTCCTCCAAGCTGCTGGTTTGACCGTTTGTACACGTGGTCTCAAAACTGTAGCAATAATTTCAATAATGGGGTTTGGTGATTTGAAAAGTAACGCAGGACTCAAAGTCTTAAATGAGTTTTTGGCCGACAAAAGCTACATTGAGGGGTGAGTCATTTTACATGCGCGTTTTAACAGTTTGTGATCAGGCCGGTATCCGTGCTGTGAAAGAAAACGTTGCGCGTATATACTGGGTTTTACAGAAGATAAGTATTTGGTGGTTGGGCTAAGTTTGCTGTGGTTTAAATTTAAAATATTGAAAGTTAATGTCTCTATTTTATTCAAACAAAGTAATTTTACGAATAGCAGTGGATAGAAAGGCATATTTCGGTTTAATAAAACTAGCTTCCCCAGTTACTGTAAAGCTTAGTGTATTGGCGCATGAAGAAACCGCGAGTAATGCAAGTTATGAGCATTTGTTCCAGCAAATATTCTGCAAACATATAATGGGGAAAATTACAGCAGGTAAAAGTGATTTTTCGGTATGAATGAATTTAAATTGTTGGTTGTTTATTGCTAAACTTATTTTTACTTTGTTTAACTATACTTTTTTGTAATTTTCGTTCGATATTTTGCTAATTTTATATAATTATATTTTCTGTTGTGCTGTTCTCAGTTTTATAGGTTATTGGTGTAAAGTGGTGGCCTAGTAGTTTAGGGTCTTGGTCTAACACCAGAAAGACCAGGATTTGTTTCCCAGCACCACCGAGCCACCACTGTGGGCCCATGAGCAAGGCCCCTAACCCCTGATTTCTCAATTGTAGGTCGATTTGAATAAGAGAATTTTCTAAGTTATGTAAATGGTTAGGGGTGTTCAAAGTCTTATTCATTAGCAACACAATTTAAAAAT
>JAOTQW010067909.1:0-13938 GCA_026260075.1 Sisor rabdophorus
AGAAGCTCAACAATCAACTTTGAAGCACTTTTGTACGTCGCTCTGAATAAGAGCGCTGCTAAATGCTGTAAATGTAAACAACATTCTGTACTGTATTGTATTAATTTTATCACACAGACATTCTCACCTCACCTCACACAAGAATTTGTGTTATTACGATGTTTTCTGCTAGCTATAGCTAGTAAAAAGTCCTTTTACAGGGGGCTCCTCTTGCGGCGCCTTTGGGCCAGCTGCTGTCAGGCAGACAAAGAGGGGACTGTCGGTGCTCTACCCTGATCACTGGAGCTGCAAATACCACAAAGAGATAAGATCACTTCACACTTGTTGTCTATCACTCTTATAGTGACGGCATTCTGTAGATTTTTTGGACACATGCCATATTGTATCTACTGTAGAACAGAACTAGGTTTAACACCACTAATCAAAAATGCTAAAATTGATTCTTGCATAATCTTTTTGGGATGTTTACTCCTTATATTACTATTCTTTTTCCTATTATTATTGTTGGTTTGATTTTGTGTGCCTTTGGTCCTTGTCTGTTTAGGTGTCTGATAAATAGAATGTATGCCCTGTTGAGATTACTCACCTCTGGAGTTCATTACATGCCCTTGAATCGACCAGCGAAATTACATGCCCTCTTGTTGCAAACTGTTTTCTTTCTATCACAAGAAATTGCACACACACTTAAGTTTGTACTATATATAATAGGGGATTCTCCCTCTTTCTTTAGCAATCTTCTGAATAAACCAGATTGATTTCACTCATGTGGTTTGTCTCACTTGATCGCACCAGAGCTCTGCATACCTCATTAACCTAGACGATTTAATTGGGACATCAGAACACAATACAAAGAATCGAGACGACAAAATTCTTACAGTGTCTAATCTCACTATTTAATTGTAGCTGATGGAGGAGATACATCATATTCAAGCTTTAAATTGTAGTGGAAAGTTCTACTAGAAAAGTGGAGCTAAATCAAATAGCAAAATGAAAATGAACCTTTTTGTGCTGAAACCTTTTTTGTGTCTTTTTGTGCTGAGTTCAAACTCAGCACAAAAAGACCCCGAACCTGGCAACAGTGCTAACCACTATATCACCACACCTGTTTGTGATTGTTATTCAAAAAAATGTTTACAGAGCAAATGTTAAACATATTTGGCATTGTGTATCTCACTAAATGGCTGGAACCACTAGATGACACTGTTTTGTTAAATACCACTAACTGAAACATTGCTTTGGGCTGCTTTGTTTTTCATAACAAATCAGAGTGTGGTGGAATGCAGCAAGCCTTCTAGGTTGTTTCGTTGAACACTCCCACTAATTAACCAGGCCAGAAAGTGTATATAAATGGACAAGTGGGGTAGCTGGATGTTGTGCCAGGCATAACCAATTGCACTTCTGGAGGTGCGTTAGTCTGTAGTGGGTCTTTTACTGTGCATTGCTTATTTGTATTTAAGCACTGCAATGCTGCCATTTTGATACATTGAAGCATTGTGGGCTCCTGGAGTTGTTGTGAGCAATACTACATTAAGATACTGCAGTAGTAGGTGACCCATTAGAGTGGCGACTGCTGGATGAATTATCTGGTTATTTGATGCTTAAAGCCTTTTATGGATTGGCCTGTCTCTTCTGCCTCTTGGGACTCTCTAATGCTTTTGTTGCATGGTTTTCTGCATGGCTTGCTTCAACAGCTCTTTTGCTGCAATTCCTTGTTCAGGTTGCTGTAGGATTATTATAGCCTAGCCTAGCATTAGCTTGGCCCTTGCAGCTTTTTGTAGTTTTTATTTTTTTTGTCTTGAGACAGTATTTTAATGTTTTGATGAAGTAATTGTGTGGGGGGTGGGGTGCCATTTTGTTACAGTAAATGTGCAATTTTGTCTGTTATTTATTGTAATGTTTATTTTTTGGTTTTTCATTTTACTCAGGAACTTGGGGCTTGTAGGAGGCAAATCGGCTGTTCATTTTGGTTTTAACTTCTTTAAGGTGGTGTTGGCTTGTAGTGCAATTATACCCCGATCATCCAACTCTGCCTGCTCTGTAATGATGACTTGCTTTTAATTTGATGTACAAAAAGGATATTTTTAAATAGAAATATTCATGTGTGTGTCACTGAGAGAGTGGTATTGTGCATTCCAGGTGTTAATCCTAGGTGGAGTAGTCAGTAATTTGAAGAAATTGAGAATGTTGAGCGGGTTGCATCAAATTATATTACTGCGCCATGTTCTAGCATAGTCAGCGGATATCTCTTGTGTTTTAAATATAGGTGTGGGTATTTTGTCCACATTTTTTGAGGCCTTTCTTTTTCCTTTTTTAAGATTTGAGGAGAAAATATAGAATCTTAGAGAGTGCATGGCTTAATGAAGTCCTGATCATTTGAAATTTAGGCAGGAAAGTCTTTAGGTTGGCTCGTTTGATTCCGGTAATGATCCTGGTTTACCAGAGCCCTCTGTGGTTGCGTCTACACCAGTAGGTGTTGCCGTTTCCTTTACTGATTGGTTGGTCTTCACACCAAGGGACCGAAAGTACCTGAGTTTAGTGGTAGAGGTAGTCTAGGAATTAATGAATGGGTGGAGGAAGTACAGGCTTGTATGCATGCCTGTCATCTGTCTCTAGCCGACCAAAAAAGTTTGTTTAAACACCTCGAAGGGGAGGCACATGAGGAGATAAATATCAGCCTGTGGAAGAACAGGAGAACCCTGAATTTCTATTTCTGCTTGATTAGAGATATATGGGTGTTCTTAATTATAGTTTCTTTACTGAAGGCTTTCTTTTCTTGGAGGCAGCATGAGTGAAATCTTGTTGGAATTTTCTCTAGCTCGTATGAGCCTCCTGAAGAAGGCTAAGCAACGTTCACTATGCAATGCCAAATGCTGAGGTACTGTTGCATGATTAATTCCTTCAAGATGTATTCAATAATGCTCTTCATTTTCAGTTGAAGCAATTTATTTGTCATGAGCCTGCTGCTGCACTGCTAACTGTTCGTAGAGAGGCATTCAGATGGGAAGGCAAGGGCATGCCTGGGGGAGTGAGAGGTCATATAGTGTGCGAGGTAATTCTCAGATTTCTGAGAAGTGAGCTGGTAAAGTTGCAGCAGCAGCAATTATTTGCTGGGCCACAGCTTAGTTGGGAACACACTGGCTTTGATGTGTTAGATATGAGGGTCCTGTATCATGTCCTCATGGCACAGTTGCTTGTAATCATAAGTGGTGTACCTGTATCCTGTTTGGTTGATAGTAGCTTCATGGTTTTTACGGTTACAGAAAGCTGGTTTAGGAAATCATCTGAGCCAAGGGGCCAGGATCACCTTATATCTTGTCATTAGCTGTGTGAATCCAAAAATAAAAAGATACGATGATGGTGCGTGGTCCCCAAGCAGTTCACATCCCTGGGGAACCAAAAAACTGTTAAAAGCCACTTATTCAGGTGTCATGCTTCTTAATCTGCCAAAGTTTGGACTACCAGTGGCATTAATTTTCCCCAGTCTATAAAAAGTCATTAGGGGCATGCTTTATGTGTCAGTTGCTAATAAGGGCACATCAAAGGCTCCTCTGTTTCCTCGCCAAATGATAGGTGGGCTGTCAATTGTGCATGTCAGTTTGCCAACAGGCATTGCAGAGTTCTGACCCTGGCTGGGCACTGCCCATGCCAACCAGTCCCAAGTTGGTTTTTCGTGTATGTTGTATGTAGTGTATGTTGTTACTGGTTCCACCTCAATCCAACATCTACCTCTGCCTGCTCTGTAATGGTAATTTTTTTTTTTCTTTTTTTTTCATTGTGGCTGTGACATTGTGATCATTAATGTGAACATTTTTTAAATGTACAATAAAGATTATATTTATATATAAATATTTGGCAGTCATTAATTAAAAAAAATTGAGAATATAAAATTGAGTGGGTTGCATCAAGTTATATCACTGAACCCCCGCCCTGCAGCTTTCAGCCACATAAGCAAATTTTATCTCAAATTAAGTATCCTAATTTGCCTTATTTCTACTAGACAAACATGCAATTTATGCTAAGAGCCCTCTTATAATTATAAATAAATATAATCACTGTTTTTTCTGCTCATTTTCATTTCAAATGTAGGTGTAGGAAATCCACTAAGGCAAGTAGTCTTAAGAACCTATATGTGCAATTTATTTACAAAGTGACACTTATAACTCAACTTAACTATAGAAAACAAACTTTGCTTAAACACACCAACAGACATCCTCAGACATATTATATACACTACAGCTAACAAGACACCACTGAAATGATTTACCAAACAACCAATTAAGACAAGCCACAAGAGTAGGGAAAACTTAACACATGAGAACAAAGGTCAAGAATCAGGTAGTAAATGAATGAATAAGACAATTAGATTAGATAGCTAGCTAGCTAGCTAGCACAGCCAAGCTACAGAAGAACACAAGACAAGGTGAAACAAAGAAGATTAACAGAGAACATTAAACGAAAACAGGAAATCAACAAGACAAACAAAACCAAAACCTTGTAGTGTTTGAAACATGCATTGCAGGTGAACAATGAATACTGCAAACTCTCTTGTTTGCTGAACAAAATGCTTTGTCCCAATGGCATCTCTGAATAAGGCTAAGTAAAATTCAAATAGGGCAATATAATGATGTAGTGTAGTGCTGCTTATGAAATCAGTGTGAAAAGGGCGAATAAAATGTTAAGTTATAGGCTTAGTGATAGCTGTTTGGTGCTTTTAATGGACACAGACTCTATATCGGTCCTACACTAAATTAAATTAAATAAGATGCAGTCATTCATTCATTCGTCTGCTGGAGCCTATCCCAACGGACATAGGGCGAGAGGCAGGGTACACCCTGGACATGTTGCCAGTGTATGGCAAGGTCTCACACCACACACACTCATTTACTCCTATAGGAAATTTAAAATCACCAGTCAACCTAATGTACATGTTTTTGGACTGTGGGAGAAAACCAGAGTACCTGGAGTAAACCCAAGCAGCCACAGACAGCACATGGAAAGTCTTTACTAAAAGAGCAGAGGACCTTCTTGTTCTGAGGCAACTGCGCTGCTACACCACCGCACCTCCCAATAAGATAAATTGTTTGAGTAAAAAAAGGATAAGGGGAAATTAAAAACAGAAATTAATAGACAAAAGGCAAAATATTAGTGATGGTAGTATTCTGTAGGCTGAAGGCCTAAATATAACAAATTTGCATCACCCAAAAGCTGTAAAACAGCTGTGTGGGAAGTGGTGGCCTAGTGGTAAGGTGTTGGACTGTTGCCAGACAGACCGGGGTTCAATTCCCAGCACCACCAAGCCACCACTGTGGGTTCTTGAGCAAGGCCCTTAACCCCCAATTGCTCAGTTGTAAGTCGCTTTAGATAAGAGCGTCTGCCAAATGCTGTAAATGTAAATGTAAAACAATCTGCAAAGAAAAATAAACAGCTTGCTTCATCTTCCTCTCAGTCTATACAAAAAGGTCAATACCATCTGTTAAATTTGAATTTGCTGACTGGTGTACATTATTTATCAGCATAAAGATAGAAGTAGCCCTATTAAAAGCCACAGTGATGCTCTCTCAATTATTCTCTTGATAATCAGTCTGAGCCTGTAGGCCTGAACAAACTGGCTGTCTGAACAGGACACTAAGACACATTAAAATCTTACAGTGGCTGTAAAAAAAGCTTTTAAGCTTTTCCTATTTTTAAACATATTTTGTGAATTATTTCTTTTCCCTGTCGTATAAAGGGATTTACTATAAATTCTCTTTTTTTAATAGATATGTAAATGATCCATAATCTATATTCGAATATACTCTAGATAGAAATCTGGTAATTTTTTCTTGATCCATTCTCTGGTTACAAGGCATCTTCAACAGCCCAGCATTTCCCAAGGTGAGACAGATACAAAAATGCCCTGGAATTTATTTTATGAGTAAGGCCTTTTCTTAGCTGGTTTTACATTTACATTCATAATCATGTTTGTAAATTGTATTGAATGAGGAGACAATATGGAATATGTGTCCCAAATGTCTTTCAGAATAAACATAGAATATTTGATTTGTGTTCATGAGATTCATGACTGAGATTTACACTCTTTGATATTAAATATTTACATGTAAAGTAACATAAAGTACCTAAAAATTTATTCAAACCCTTTGAACTTTTTCACATTATGTTGTTTTTAGTGAGATAAAAATGATACATGGGTTTTTAAATTTTAAGTGGTAGCTCAGTTTTTGAAGTGTTGGACTGCTGATTGGAAGACAGGTTCGATTTCCAGCCCTACTAAGCTAATGCTGGGTCCCTGAGCAAGGCCTTCAACCATAAATTGCTCAGATGTATAAAAGAAAAATTTTAAAGTAACCCTGCTTTAAACGTATCCACAACCTTCTCCCTTACCTGTCCGTTAAGTTTCTTAGTTTTTATAATGTGGCTTGTTGAACAGGTGTATTTATACTGATATGAAATTACTCACAAGTGGACACTTAAATAAATAGTTAACTTATGAAGGCAATTGATTGCACAGAGGCTGCTTAAACTTATGGTTTCTGTATAAGCATTGGCATCTCAACATGCAACCTCTTGGCTCTAGTTAAAGCCTCTGTTCTGCCTTTTATGTAGTCACTTAGTGTTCTTGCTATTTTTATAGCTGTCTTTCAAAAATTTTATTTGTTTATTTTTCTAAGTATTATTTCTTTTTGGTTATTTACAGAATTTGCAGAAACAAAATTTCGGGGTCATCTCTAAGCTTGCTGCTTTTATACTCTCATTAAGTATGCTATGGTTTGCATATCAGCTGCAAGAAGCCATGCAGTTGCACCAGCGTTAGCCAATACTTTTCAAAGGAAATGTGTAGGTCGGGAATTTAAACTAGTTTCTTTCCTAAAAAATAATAAATGTAAGTTAACTCACACTTTCCAAGAAATATATTCTGAGTGTTCTGAGATAGGCTCCAACAGACCCCTGTGACCCTGAATTCGGATATAGAAGATAAATAAATAAATATATGAACTATTGATGAGAAACTTTATCGTCATAGTCAACCCCTTCCACTGTATGCAAATATGCTTCATCAGAAGCTGATTTACCTGGCACAACCTTTTTTAACAGTGTATCCAATAACTAACGCTCACCACATCTAGGAAATACCCAGAGACCAGTTCCCATCTCTAGAGGTTGTAGAATGACCTACAGAAAGTATTCAGCATGGTAAAAGCTAGTGGGCATTTCACACACAGAGACATCGATTGCACATTTGACTACTGCTGCCTACACATCTACTTAACTGTTGTGTGTACCCATTTTGTGCAGCAGAAGAGAAAACATTTAGTATACCTGAGGACATTTAAAGCTAATTTTCCCAATTCACCCCTAGATCATAGTTGCATAAATTGGAAATTAAAACAGTTATAACTCTGATTATTACCCATAATTTGATATTTAAGTAAAGTGAGCTGCTTCCTAGTCATGTCATACAGGTTTAACCCTAAGGACACAAGGGCACAAGCTCGGTTGGCAGAATATACTGAACTCCCTCCAGTAGTCAACCATTCAGCTTACCACATTCTAGTGTGTACTAGTGGATTGCTTGTGTGTTTGATGCAGAGTTTAAGTGGAGCAAGGCCAAAGTTATTTTTTTATATTAAACAGAGCATGGAATTGTCCAAAATGTCTTGGTATGTTGAAACATTTGCAGTTCCTTTCACTGGTAGTAGGAAGTACAGCTCCTGAAAAACAACCCACACCATAATCCCCCACCAAACTTTATACTTGGTACTGTTCTCTTGGAAACCGCCCAACCCAGATTCATCCATGAGATTGACAAATGAAGAAGCGTTATTCATTACTCCAGAATTAAAGGGATGGCTCTCGCCTCGCTTGGGTCCTACTTGAGCAACTGCTATCAAATTTCGTAAATTTAAATGGTGACTATTCTACCCCTTCCCAGGTCAAATATGGTGTTTTCCAGGGTTCAGTTTTAGGTCCATAACTTTTTTTTTTCAGTTTACACACATAATTCACAGGCACAGTTCATCATCGTGAAAACATGACTATCCATGTAAATAAATAGTCGGTGGCTCCATTTCCTTCAGAGTTGTTATTAGGACCTCACAGCCCCTTGTAGCTTTCTTAAAGGGTTTCTTGCTTTAATGTAGATGGGGCTTTTTAAAATCTTTAATAAGATTTCTCTTTCTCTGTTATGCCACATGTTATACTGTGTTTTTTGTATAGTATTGATGGTTTCTATGATTTTCTATAAAAGTGAACTGAAAGCTCATGTACCAAATATAACGCCCATGACTGGATAGTCATGACTGACTTTTGAAATATAAAAATAAATCTAACATATTGTCTTCTTGTGCTGGCCCTGTCCAGTGGCAAAGTAGATATCTCTCGTTTTATAGTGTCACAAATCTCATTTTACCTTGCTGGACAGAATTGTACATCCAGATTTTTTTCAGGATGTAATCAGGATGCTCTAAATTCCAGTAAATTTTTGCAGCAAAAAAAAATCCATCAGCAGAAAATATGGTGTATACTGTTCCAGTATGTGGTTAAACTCCATGTGATTAAACTTTCTTGAAGAGAAATCTTTATAGAACATCTTTATATGTGATAAACCACACCTTTAGAACATTTTGTATTCTCCCATAAAACACTTAGTTAGTGTTAGTGGACAAATTGTAATGTAAGTCTGGAAATAAAGTTCCGTTTCACCCCAAAAGTTGACACAATCTATCAGTTGTTTTATTAAAATCAAGTAATTTTCGTTTTTTTCTTTCCTTTTTGTTGTGGAGCATCATTTCTCTAAGCACTTTTGTTAAGCTTGAGATCAGAGATCTCTAAAGTTCAGAGATCTCAGAGATCTCAAGCCTTGGTTAGACAGCGCAAGCTTACAAACTCCAAACACCAAGTCTTTAACTTGCAAATAACAGGCATTTCCAGCAGTATGATTTGCAATGCACCAAGCTAACTAGCTAAAGGGAGCCTGGCAGAATAAAGATTTACTATACAAAGACTTTAGCTCTGTGTGCCTACAAAATAAGGGGGAATTTTGGAATTGAACTAAAATTTTTCCCTTCTTATGTTTTAATAAGCAAGGATGTTAATAAGCAAACTTGTTTGGAGTAGTGGGCCAATGGCAAGATTTTCTGAGTTATAAAACACCTTCTGCATGATTAAATTAAATGATTGAATGCACAAGAAATTTCACAGCTAGAATCATAGGAGAATTTTATGAGAAATCAGTTATACAAGTCGGCTCAGATCAGGATGCACTAATTTAATATTAATTAGAATTTAAACCATCAAACACTGTTTTCAAACGGAGCATTTTTTAAAATGTTCTCTTTAAGTTAATTATAAAAAGCTGGCAGTTTGTCAATAGGGGTGGCTCCTTAAGTCAATGGTCCACATAAACTACGAGGCTTTTAAATTATTTTTTTATAGGGCGGAGCAGAAAAGGACATCAGCTATAACCTTCATCTGTTTCTCAGTCTTTCTAGATTCTAAATGTTTATGGTTTAGTGTTTAGGGTTACAGAAAAGGAAGTACATAGTACATTCTCCTGCACTTGCGTGGGTTTACTCCGAGCCCATAGAAGTACGTGTGTGTGTGTCGGGCGTTTTGTTCGTCCATGTGTGGCTCTGCAATGGACTGATGACCTATCCAGGATGTACCCCTGCCTTTTGCCCTAAGTGCGCTGGGTTAGGCTTCAACAGACCCAGGGTAAGGGGATAAACAGGTATAGAATATATACAAGATAATCTAAAAATGTGTATATTCTGTTAAACCTTAATGTAAAGATTACACACTTTCTGAAAGCTAGATTATTTCAGGGCTGGCCTGGAATATGGCAAATAAAAACAGAAATAATCAATAATAATAATTCGAGTGGTGTGCAGTCAGGGCCATCAAGGCTGACTTAAACATTATTAAAAGCTGACCTACAACCTAAATTTTAATATTTGTTTCAGTAAATTGCATTACTTAATAGGTTGATTGGTGATTCTAAAATTGCCCAAGGGCCTGTGAGTGTGTGTGGTTGTTCGTCTATGTTTGGCCCTGCGATGGACTGACAACCTGTCCAGGGTGTTCCCCCCGCCTTTCGCTCCATTGTGTGCTCTATAATTGAATGTGTTTATGATGTCATTAGATCATTTCTAAAGTTTTTACACTTAGTTTTATGATGGCAAACTATAAACACATATTTGGTTTGGAGACAATTTATGTAGAAATATTTGCTAGTTATAAAACAGTCACATCTCCACATTCTGTAGTGTTTATGGATGCAAGTTCTTTTTCTGTGGTAATCTTTATCTGGGATGCATGAAATATTCATGTAGGGAAAGGTTAAAAAATTGTTATAAACATTGGCGTGCAAAATAAATTCCATGGCATTAGCACAAAGCGCAGTGTTTATTTCTGGTGGCTAGCTGAATATAGCTTTATAAGCTAGCCAGTTTGACTAACTAACTGCCAAGTATTGTTTGCATCTGTACATACTGGGCATTTTTGTCTGTCTATGATTTTTGGTTATGATCTTTGCCCGATTTTAATCTAATAATTAATAATTTGGACTTGTTTGTCTACTTTTTCTATTTCTCTCTTCTAAACTCTGTCTGACTTTGACTACTCTTGGATTTTCAAAAGGAAATAAAACCAGAGGGAAATAAAAGGTTTGTAATAAAAATTCTATATTTTATTTATAAACATCAGAAAAATGTTACACCATGTATATTGCTGTGGATTAAAATTTCTTACAATTATAAGCTATCAAATAAAACCAGCTTGCTGTAAAGGTATTATAAGTATGTTTGCTAATCTGTGCAGTTTTCTAGTATTTTCCTCAACCTTGTTAAAACATATAATTAAGACTTTTAAATAAAATTTGAATATGTTAAATGAAATGATATTTTACTCAATATTCTTTAGACTAAATTTAAATTCAATTTGCACTTTAGTTCCTTTTCAATATGCTTTACCTTCTAAAGTAGACACCATAATGTAAGAAAGCCTGTAGTTTGTAATGATTTTGTCTAGAATATAATCGCATTGCTGTATCTTATTCTTTTTCCATGCTGTTTCCAGAAAAAAAACAGTATTATTATTTACAGTGTTTTACCTCTGAGAAATGCCAACAACATACATGTGAGTCCATTTGTTAATTCATTACATTCCACCATCTGTTAAAGCAAGAAGTTTTGTTTTATATCCAAAGGTGGAGGAATAGTAAACACAAGCAAATGAGAAGAAGGAAACTATGGCCTAAGTTTAAATAACTGACTTTTCCTTTCAGCAACTCTTGATTGGTCCCATCGGGATTCTGCGGCTCTGTGTCGGCTGCGGGTTGACTGCGACTAGAGCACATATCATACAGGTTACCTGCAAACTGCATCTTTTTAGACTCTTGTCTCAGGGACTCCCACACAGCAGCAGCTTCATCTGGGCAGCCAGCCATGGCTAAATTTGCACAGTCATGGAATTCGTCCCATGATCTGCAATAGGTTATAGTAATATGAAAGTGATTAGCTATTAAAAGTATTTATTAGGCAACATAAATATACTGAAAGTAAAAAGTAGCACATATACTTTTTTTTTTTGTAATCTGTGTTTATCAAAAGGCAGAATGTTTCATATTTTACATGGCTAGACCAGAGCCTGGCAGCATAGACCAGAACATGGCCACAATGAGGCCCCCAATAATGCATGAAAGTACAGTTTTAGGAGGGTTTTATTTACATTTTTATTATTAAATTTTTTTACAGAAAAGATAATCAAACATTTATTATAATTATAATGTACAAAAATTGGCTTGCACGGTGTCATGGTGCTTAGCATGGCCGCCTTACAACAAGAAGGTCCTGGATTGGATTTCTGGGCAAGGGGTCTCTCTGTGCGGAATTTGCATGTTTTCCCTAGCTTGCGTGGGTTTATTTTCGGTTCTTTGGTTTCCTCCCAGAACCAGTTTTGGTTCTTCCAGTCCAAAAACATGTAGATTAGGTTGACTGTTGATTCTAAATTGCCTGTAGGAGTGAGTGTGTATGTGGTTGTTTGTCTGGGCTCCAGCAGTCTTTCGTGGATAGGAAATAAGTGAGTAAAGAAGATGAGTGTACAAAAATTTAAAAACTACTTTAAAATGATCAGCTTATTTATAGGTTGCGTAAAATAAAATTTACTCAGTTTAAGTCAAATAAAATGTTTAGTTTTATTCTATTAAAAACTATTAAATGCATTTTTGCAAATAGCAAATAAACATATTGCCATTCAAAAATGTATTTACAGAAAATATCAATCTTATATCTATCAAAAAATCTATTTATCTGCCCATCTCTTTTTTGCTTCTCATTGATAAAAGGTCTTTATCTAGCTTTATGACTTGTAGCTAGCCCTGCCCCTAGGAGCCTGTATAAGCTTGTCCTTATTGTGCACTTCATTCTAGCTGCTGTTTGCCATTCCTTTTGTAGGTCACCTGATGACATCCTACAGTTGTTAAGTGATATTGGAATGTGTTGGCGAACAGCCCAGTCAGTGGAAAGTCATTTTCTATTCTTGCTGGCCTGTAGCTTTTTCTTTCAATGTCTGCAGGCTTGACAATGTTTTTTTTTCCTTGAGCTTGTCTATGTAAAACTTTAACAAAAAAGCAAAAACTAAACCTTTTTTTACCTCACATAAAACATTTTTAACTCTGCTTAAGCAATAGTTGTTATTTAACTCTAATTACTTCTGGAGTACTACAAGCACTAGTTTTGCTACCCACTCATTTTGCAAGAAAATATTGATGAGCATAGAAGTGTTTTGGTTTTTTTTCTTCATTAAATTAACTTTGTTTCGGGGAGGTTTCCCTAGTCAGCACTTCCTTAATGTCAGAGATAATTTGGACTTTGCCCAAAGGAGCTGCTGAGACGAGAGGATGATTCTAAGGACACATCCACTTTAAGGGCCTCCAGAGGTCTGTTTTATTAGTAGTAATAGTATGAAATGGGTGCCCAACCTTAAATTCTTTTATAGGACTTAAAACTGCTAGTGGCACACTCGCCTTTTCCCCACCAGAAAACAACCATGTTATTTTCTATATGACTTTGTCCTGTTGTGCTTTGTCCGTGTATCAGGTCACTTGTGAATGTTGATCGCATACATCCATAACATATAGTATGGTAAAACCAATTTATGGCAAGTATGGCAAGCTGTATCTGAATCCTTAGCATCCTAACATCAGAAAAAAAGTTCCCAGATTTCCTACTAGCTACCCCTAAATTTTGAAGTGTGCAAATGATGGACAATATATAAGCCCACAGGGTGAAGACTAAATGAAAAAAATCACAAAACTCTCCTCCTTTTAACTACTCCTTTGACAGCTCTTTGGTCTTGGCCATAATGAATTTTGGAGTGTGACAGTTCAAACAGGTGCCATTATTAAGGGAAAAAGTAGAGGACAGAGGGGCAGAAAGCCAGAAATATTGCTTGTTTGTAAATGACCAAATACCTTTAAACTAAATACATAAATGTATAGGAACAGCTTTAAGGTATAGGTGAACTTGATTCCAAAAATTTAAGGTAAACAAAGTGAGTGTATTGTTAATCCACAATTAGCTTTAACAAATTACTAGTACTTTCAATAAGAGCTGTTTTGATGTATTGGAGAGATGATGGCGAACTTGCACTGCAACACATTTCTCCAAGATTTTGGAAATTTACATAAAATTAAAAATTGTTTAATAAAATTCAGCATTTAATGGCTCAGCCTCTGATAATGATAGCAATTCTAGGATTAAAAAACAGGGCCAGAACACAGTGATATGTAATTTTTTTTCATTTATAAAACAGCTCTCGAGATGCTACTCACTCAGCCAGTTTTACATTAATTCATTTATCTTTTAACCTGCTTATTCCCTAATTTAGGGTCACAGGGGTCTGCTGGAGCCTATCCCAGTGCACATAGAGCAAGAGGCAGGG
>JAOTQW010067918.1:0-13938 GCA_026260075.1 Sisor rabdophorus
TTGTGTTGAGTGAAAAGGCATAAGGGGCAGTCAGTGTTCTAGCTGGTAATTTTAGTCTTTTTAGTCATTTTTATCGTATATTCTGACAATAAGACAAAATATTCGCAAAAACAAAAATGCATTATCAATAAAAAATAAGTAATTGATCCTCAATTAATGAACAATATTTCTGAATCCCAGGTCTCGTTTATACAATCTAATATTAGACCATGCTAAAAAAGATGCTATCGCTTGGTGAGATGGTGACAACAGTTGATCCGATTGTTCTTCCTCTATTTACACCATGCAAAATCTCACTTGCATCAAGATCAAGTGACCATGAAAACGATAAGCAATTAGCCCAGAACTACACACGAGTTTTTGTTTATGATCTCAAGGCAATTGGGAAAATAAATACAGAGAAAACAAGAGTGTTGTAATTGGCAGAGGAGAAATACCACCCATGACCCTTAAGAAGACAATCCATACCCTCAAACATGGAGGTGGAAACAATATGCTTCGGGGTGTTTAGCTGGAAATAGGACAACATGGATGATGGATAGGGCAATTTTAAGTGAGAATCTCTGTCCCTCTGGCAGGGCAGTGGGAACATGTTGTAAATAATTATTCCAGCATTAAAATGTCCCAAAACAGAAAGGAGCTTTTAGAAACGGCACAGTATGGTCCTAGAAGGGCCTAGTCAATCTCCAGAACTTAATGGCATAGGAAATCTGTGAAGGGATCAAAGGCTTCAAGTTGCCGACCATCAGGCTCAAAACCAGAATGACTTAGAGAGGAGTCACAAAGAGGAGTCGGAAAAATGTCTTTATGTGGGAAATACAAGAAATGTGATTGTCAAAATGGTTTTGTTACGAAGTACCAAGTCCTCAACAAACCTGTCCTTCTCTAATCTGTCTCTTGCAGCTGAGAGAGTTGGACAGCATGAACTGCAGACTATATATCAAACACTAAGTCTGCCCTCTTGAACAAGCTTTGGGATCTGTAGGGTGAGATAAGGTAAAGAGAGACAATAAAATTGGAACAGTATGAATACACTGCATCCAGCATGATCACAAGTTCAATCCTAATTAAACTTGCTGGGCTTATTCCCATAACTATGATCATAACCTTATGATAGCCTTATGATAGCAAAAACAAGGTTACTCAACTTAAGCAAATCTTAGGCTTGTTGTAGTATGCCATGCCCAATAAGCAAGTCTACGCAAACAGATTATTATCTCTCAATAACAGGAAAATAAATTTTAAAAAGAACATCACATATGTGCTCTTTTTTTCACCATGCCATCAGGCAAGGTCATGGGAGAGAGACAGACGCCTGTTCTGAATAAATGGGTGGGGGGGGGGGGGGGGTGCAAGTCATCAGTTACTGTATGACAAAGGACAATTGCTAATGCATGCTGAAGGTCAGAGTGCAGTTTAATCTATATGCAATGCAGGATATTATAACAGTTGGAGCAAAGCTAGTCCAGCTGAGATAACGTCTAGAAAGCCAAGGATGCAAATCTGAGATCATCCTGAGAAGCACTGTTGTGACCTTTGCATAAGAACCCTAACGACTGCCTACTCAGTATGCAGTCATTCATAAATAAAATTTTGATAGGACAATAGGACTTGTTTGCTTAATAAGTAGATCTTATTGTGAAATGATAAATTTGATTGGATTATTAATATTTTTAAAAGAAGAAATGAAATTAATTGCAGGTTAACTCTGTACAAGTTGTCCCTGAGAACCAATAAACCACATAAGACATAACTGATGTGCTTAACATCAACTAAAATTTCCAGTGATTTCTAACCTGATTTCTGTTTACAAGCAAATGTTCAAGTTAAAGTTCGGGTTCAAGCTGAGCCTTTTCACAAAGTTAATTAAAGGGAAAGTTAAATACACTGCCAAGCTGTCCACTGTGAGTAACAGATACATTAAACCTTACACATGCACTTTACTGAGGGCACCTACTGAGCTGAGACCTTTTTGTTGAAATGAAGGACTGATAAATGATACTTGAAAGTATTTTGATGAAACGTTCACCACGTTTACAATCATCTGTGCAAATTCAATTCAATTCAATTCAGCTTTATTTGTAGAGCGCTTTTAACAATAGTCATTATCTCAAAGCTGCTTTACAGATACATATACAGGGTAAAATGATAGTTGTTTGTCCCTGAAGAGCAAGCCAAAGTATGCACTGGCGACGGTGGCAATGAACAACTTCATAAGGGAAATAGGAGGAAACCTTGAGAGGAACCAGACTCAACAGGGAACCAAATACCAGTCTAACAATCAATTAAATTAAAAGAATCAATTAAACAATGACCAATGATTGTAAACCCCTACCCAAAACTAATGTCTTCCATTCACTAAGACAATTTGCCACGAGCAATTAATTAAGGTTCTTCACAAATGACACATTTTATTGCAACAAAACATTAAAAAATCATTTAAATTTACTCACTACTGTAAAATTTTATTTTCTAAAGAAACCATTTTGTCCGAGGATATCCTATGCTTTAAACAGGAAATCATTATCCAAAAGCATGGGATACAACAATTGAAACAATATCAGCATAGAATCTAAATTGAATTACAATAATTCTGTTGTTCCACCGGAATTGGAAGACAAAAGAACACAAATCTTTACAATAACACAAGTGTCACGTTTATTAAGCAGCCAATCTAACTGTTCATCAGCTGAGGAGTGAAGAATAATGACACCGCCCTTAGTAAAACTGCCAATTAGACCTATACCACCTCTACCAAGGCAGTGATTAACATTTTGAAATTGGTTCCTGCAATTTTATTAAAAAAAAAAAATTCTTGAGGATCTTCAGCCTTTCCACTATCAAAAATACATCTGCTTTAAAATCACAGGAAAAAAAAGGTTGCAGTAGGTGTGTCAGACTGAAAAACAGGCTGAAAATTGCTGCCTAAATTATAGTACAATAGTTTTTCAACCCCAGAATGTAATCAATATGTAAATGAGTTTTAGCTACATTGATTAGACTGTGATTTCAACAACATCTTCAGTGACTTAACAGTATGCAGTCAAGCTTGCTACTATTATGCAATCATTTGTGCCAAACTACAAACATTACCAAAAAAGCAATTCCCCCAGTTATCTCTAGGGTAGGCTTAGGAAATCGCTTCATATTCCATTTTTTTTAAACGTTAATTATTTTTGAAAAATTAAAAAATAAATTTTGTTAAATGACATTGTCTAGTACATAATGTTCTTTTGTGGGCCTGCAATGGATTGGCGACTTGTCCAGGGTGTACCCCTCTCGCACAATATGCGCTGGGTTAGGCTCCAGACCCTCGTGACCCCAAGTTCGTGAATAAGCGGGTATAGAAGATGAATAATTAATTAAGAATTAAGAATTTATTAAATGATTTTTTTTGTACATTTTGTGTAAATTCTAGACTTTATTGCAGCTAAAAGTGCCAAAAACCTGATAAATCCCACTGTTTAAAAGAAAGTTCCTTTTAGATACGGTTTAACAAGCTTAGTGTGAAACCACCAAACTCAACTGTAATAAAGGTGAACACTTACTGCACATCATCAGTGCCTGACCTTACCAACACTTAAAGCTGAATGAGCATAAATCCCCACAGCCAAGCGCTACAATCTAGTGGGAAGGGGAAAGTGGGTTTTAAGAAGAGTTTTTACAAGTCTCTGCCACATACTGATATTATGTTCTAAATTCCTTAGTTTCAGTATTCTTGCTCTTAAAAGTAATATAATTTTGACCATGTACCATTCAACTATTACTAAAAATGACATCCTAAACTTCAACCCTGCCTCAAAGGACAGCTTTTCCTCAATGCGAAAAACTGCTGCTGTAATAATTTAAGACCGTCCTAGGTACATCCCAGAGCGGTTTTTAAAATATGTTCATGCTAGGACTTGGATTACTGGCTGTTAAAATAGACTTGAAGCACATATTTTCTAGTCGCAAATCAACCGAATTATCAGTCTCATGTTGAGTGGGGGTTCTTGACACTCCTACACAAAAATTTACACCATTTCTTTCACAAGTGCTACGCCAATAAATCATATCGAATTGCAATAATCAATTTGTATTAAAAACAGTTAATGTTCCACCATCCTTCCCGTGGGACACCGAGTAAAATCTTCTTCATCAAACAGCACTATAAAGCTTAACCATGTCACATACTACACTGATTTGATCCTGGATGGCCTGTTGAATTTGTTAGTAACTTATTGTAACACACCTCTATCTAGGTTTTAAGAAAACCTTGATTAGCTAGTTTTATTCCTGCTAGTAAAAATCTTATTGTCAAAAGACTATGACATACATACAAACAGTTAAAATGTTTTATCACCCTTTCCATGGCTTTTTTATTTGACTGACTGATTGCATCATAAGGCAATCAGTGATGCAACCTAACGCTTAAACAATTCACATGACATCTATGAAACCCCTATAAAACAGCAGGCTTTTTTCTGCTGAGATTCTGCTGCCACAAAGGAAATAAATGTGCTTTTTATATTAAATCATCTTCCATATAATAAATAATTGGGAATGATTTAGAGGCAAATGGTTCTGGCCATTCAAAAATAACATTTAATATACTTTTTCAATGCTTCTCTTTTATGCCTTTTCAACATGTTTTTCTAGGCAGAACACTGCTACCATTTCACCTTAATTTAAAATTGAGATATGTGAATAATGTCTAAAACAGAACACAACTGGTTATAGATGTTAACCAATATTTTAAGATTACCTCATACGGCATCATTAATATTACATGTAATATTACATTATTACATACATATTTAAGTTACAAAGATAAAAGCTCCTTCATTTTGAGAATAAGTGGTTATTTGAAACCTTAGCAGGCAAAGCCTGCCTGCGAGTCGCTGTTTATTACATGTGAGCTGTGTTTTAAATGAAAATATTTAATGTCAATTGGGATCTTCAAATTTTTCAAAGATATTTATCATATTAAATGTAGCAAGGGCCTTACAAAATTCTCTAGCTGGTGGCCAGGGGGCCTGAAACCTCTAGCTACAGGCCTGCATGTAGCCACAAAAATGTTTTTAACCATCACAGGCTTCAGTTGAGTCCAATCAAAGAAAAAAAAATATGAAAGGCAAAATTCTTTCGCATTAAAAAACAATATGAGATTTAAATAAAACTATTGTAAACAATGAGTTTACAAACCCTAATAATGTTTAGCCTCAGATTGCATGGAACATTTTTTGCACAGATTTTAATCTAATAGCTGTTACTACAGAAACAAGCCATTAGAACAAGTACATTATTGTTAAACGAGCCTTTATGCTACAGTCAAAACTACTATCCTACTAAACTACTATATTAAGTTTACAAAAAAAATATGCAAACCTTGTGTATATATAATAAGTAATTATGACAACGTAATTACTATTCAAGAAATGAAAAAAATTAACCAAGGCAGGCCATGACCGCGAAAAAAGGCTGAACGCAAACAATTTGGCTTACAAATGCAATAAAGGCACAAATCAGCCAACTGATGTTAGAGAAATTAATAAGATTTATTCTAATGACATGACAATAAATTTGACAGTTTTTTATTTCTGGTAGTGTGTTTGTAACAATGATGCCCAGGCAACGATGATCAAAGCAAAAAAAAAAAAAAAAAACCCTGCCCGGTAAAGCTAAATTTTATTTGAAGTGCTTCGTACAACGTCAAAGAGGAAGAATCACGAGTGTGAAATCAGTGAATTATAATTGCACTGAATAGTGGGTCACTGTGTAACTGAGTTCAAACTTTCAAACAGTGAAAACAAAGATGACTAAAGCAACAGTTCTAATAGACGTAGAGTTAATAGAAGACTAATTAATTTGCAACAAAACAAATAAATAATAAATTATAAGGGCGGCACGATGGCATAGCGGTTAGCACTTGCCTCACAGCAGGAAGGTCCCAGGTTTGATTACCTGGCAGAGGTCATTCTGTGCAGAGTCTGCATATTCTCCCTACGTGGATTTACTTCAGGTACTCTGGTTTCCATTTCCATTTACAGCATTTGGCGGACGCCCTTATCCAGAGTGAAGTTAACCACTATGCCACCCCTTTCTCTTATGTATGTTAGGTTGATTGGTGATTCTAAATTGCCAAGTGAATAAGTGTGTGGTTCTTCATCCATGTGCGACCCTGTAAAGGACTGGCAACCTGTTCAGGGTGTACCCCTGCGGGATAGGCCGGGATGAGCTAGGGGCTAAGCGGGTAAAGAAAATAAATGAATAAATAAATAAGAAATATAAAAAAAAATACGAATTATTATTTGTAAGTAAGCAAGTACACACCCTGGATAAGAATAGTAATGATTAGAAGAAAGTGGGTTCAATTCCCAGCACCATTTTTTGAATGCTGGACCCCTAACTGCCCAGCTGGATAAAAAAAATAAATAAATGTGTCTCCAAGGAAGAGCATCTGCCAAAATCTGTAAATTTACATGAGTGAACTGGTCTTAAGTGCAGACAGGATGTTTTGCGCTTTAAAATTTACACAGCCGGTTGCCAAGCGTCCAGAATGGAAAAATTTTCAGATGTTGCAACAATACATTTACTTCACATCATTTTTCTTTAGTTCTGATTAAACAATAAACTCATGGAGTGGGAATTTTTTATACAAATTACAAGACTAATGCTGCAATGTTTACAATAGTGAAATTTATTTTATTTATTTTACATAACACACTTAAAAATGATATTTGTTTCAGAAAGACACAGGTTGCTGCATGTAGCATTTTTCAAACATCTGACATGCCCCTGCTATGTTCAGTTCAGTAAACCAGCTGTAACGGAGGCATGCTAGCCTCGGGGTGGCGGTTATACAAACACTGGCAACCTCAGAGCAGCTTGTAGTTAGCCAGTGAATCTCATCATAATTTAGTAGTTGATGGAGCAAGCAATTATTTAACCACCATATATACTGAATAATTATTTTTGTTTTCAACCTAGTCATTATACCCTGGACATGCTGGGCAATTAAAATATAACCGAAACAGAAATTTAGAGCTTCTATACAAGATTATTGTCTTATGACAACTGAACAGGTAATGCTTGTATAAAATAAATAAATAAATAAAACACACTGAAATGTTAGAAAAAAGGCCAAAATTTTAATTAATCTAAATGTAGATTTTTACAGACAGTACTACATAATAGCTGAATAAATATACTCTTGTTTTTTAACAAGGATATCCTATATAATGATATAATAATGACTATAATATAAACCTTTTTTTAAGTGACCAACACAACACTTAGGATACAACAGGAAAAATTGATTCAAAATTTGCAGTATAATCTTGGTTAAAACTTTTCCTGGCATGGTGCTTCAGGCTAAATGTTTGCCTCCAGGAGTCAAAGCGGTGGAAAATGTTATTAAAACCATAAAATATAAAATATTGTGCAAAATAGCTAAACAGAGCCACAAGTAGGAAAGGGTTTTACAGTGTTGTAACTTAAGTTTGAGATGTTGTCTAGTGTTCTTAAATCATTCTTTAATACTTGTTTTCTGTTAAAACAAGGACCCATGACATGACCTGTATCATGTTCAAGCTTGAGATGTTAAAATTCAAAAACTATTTCTTAAACAAGAACAAAGCAACAACAACATGTTTTACAGAAAGAAGCATGACTTCTGCTTGAAGCTAACAATAATTTGTCAGCATTTATCTGACCAAATGTTTTTTTAGGGGAACTGAAGTATACATCTTGTAAAAAAATGTCTGGTGTTTTGGCAGAGAAGTTATCCGAACTCCTCAACATGCGATTTCACAATTGCCCACAGTTTCTATTTTATTCTTCTCATTTTCTCCAACAAAAAAACATGACAATCCTTCATGAACAAATTTCAAACATGCCTAAAGCAGTATTTAGTGCAATTTTTTTCCAAGAGTTTTCTTAGGATATCTTGGTTCAAATCTCAGAGATAGGTATATTGTCACAATGTAATTTAATGTAACCTATTAAACACACATATACCCCTTACATCTCCAATGCAATTAAAAAGTTTTGATCTTTTCAGTTTACATTTTTTGAGCCGGAGTTAAATCATTAGCATTTACATGACTATGAAATATCTATCAGTTGTTACTTGATTCAGTTGTTTTTAGTGTCTAGCTCAATGTGGCGTTTGTATTAGACATTCAGGCAGTGGTCTGTGGGTGTGACTTTTGAAGCTCAGATTATGTGAATTGTCTCTTTATAATAGAACGATAAATGTACCTAACCGACAATTTTATGGATCTTTATTAGATAATTCTGAAGTGGGAACTCCCACATCCCTTCCAAGTGAAAAAGTAATGCTGTGGATTTTGCGGCTTCTTTTGTGAATGCTGCTGATTAAACATTTTCATAACTTGTAATCTTTTTTCTAATAACATTAGACAATAAAGTAAAAACTTCACCACATAATTGCACTTGGCGTAAAACAATTTACCTCTAATTTATCTAATTTAAGGGAAAAAATTATTCACTGGACTTTGATGTCCACTTTCATTCAAATTAAGCAAATTTGCCAGCAAAAGTACATGCCTCAGCCAGTTCTTATGTAACAGACCAAACTTAAGTTTAGACGTGGTATTTTTGTTTCAGCACTCATTCTTTGTATGGATTAATGCATTTTCCCCTCCGGGCTTGCCTAGTTTGTTGAGAGTGCATGCACAGTGCTGTGATAAAAAATAAAACCGTTCCATTCATTTGGAACTGCTCTTGTACAGTTTGTAAATTCTGCACAGTCGCCAGCTTAATTAACTTTTTGAACTGATACAGGAATCCTTCAAAAAGGAATCATGAAAGTATTTACCGACCCCAAAATACATATGTTCGACCTAAAGCTTTTTGCCTTTATTTAAATCAAAACTAAAAAACAAAGAATTAGATTCAGCAACCAGAATCGCTATCCAACTTAGAGATTCAGTTCTTTTTTAAATAACTATATAAAAAAATATAAAGTCAACAAAATTATTGAGCTCATCAAAAGGCCTTAGCTCAGAATTCAACATTTTATATCACCCAATCAAAAGTTTTACACCCTTTCACACATATATTTACGTCTGTTTGATTTCGTACTTTGACATTTTGTAAATACAAAGTTGAATCAACAGCCCCACAAGTACCAAAAGCCCCACGACTTAATTAATCTGAACTTTATATAGTTGAAGTTGCATTAAGAATTGGGATTACAACTTCACATTTTTCTGGAGGGACTGACCTTCCACAAATGTCTAGTCCAGCAGCCCAACAAACACCATCATCTCAGATACTGCACACTGAGAGCTGCAGATAAATCTGTGATGAGGTTTAAAAAAGTTTCAAAGAAAATAATATCGTACTTCTGAGCGAGCAGGAAATTTCGCTCTTAGCATTAACTCCAGTGAATGATTTACTCTTGTCAATATTTTACTTGCTGTCAAGGAAGCAATGAAGTTAATGAATAATGTAATGAACATCCCTAATGAACAAAAACGGTAACAGATGTTAGAGACGTGAAACCGCACGAGTAGGTTTAGGGGAAAAAAAAAAAAAGGTGTGCTGGTTAATAATCAACTTGTGGTTCATTAGTGCACAGAATAAAACGGAGCACACCCTTTGGAAGATATTCCTAGCCATTTAACCATTTCAATTTCTTTGATTCAGATGTGAAATAAGATGGAGCCAAACCTTTTTCATGTAGTAATATACTGCTCATAAACATGCAAATCTGAAATATAGGCACCAGAAGTGGCATTTACCATTTCATATCATTTGTTTTACAGGTTTACAAGCAAAACTGCATTATGGTATTGTGTTTTTTAAAATAAGAAAATAAACTTTACATCGGTCAATCCACCCATCTTAAATGATGAAATGATTGACCCACCTGCTCCTTCATCAGCACCTTATAGCGAAGGGATATCAACATTTATATATTCTACAGGAATGAGTGGCATGCTGGTAATAGAAAAATAAATAAATAAATCCCAAATTATTGTATTGAGACATCGCTAATACAATATAACAAAATTTGTATTCTGAAATGTTATGAAATCTTTAAAAGATATAAAACATTTTATTTAACAAAATACTTAAAAATGTCTGTTCTAAACTCATGTCTTCTTTTATATAGACAAAACGCTTGAATTGGAGGAAAGCTGATAAAATTGTCTCTACAGCTGGTTTGCAGTTTCCTTAAAAAATTATCTAAATATTTCAGTGGCAAACTAATGCTTAAAAGTAATTTAGTGATTTATATAAAACTGGACTGTTTTCCTGTAGTCAAAGCTGCTCAAAGAACATGCTACTGGATGTCAGCTGCAGACACACCTGAGTGCAGTCACTCATCTCTCTTTCCAGAGGATTGAAAAAATCTACAGCAAACAAAAAACTCAATCAAATAAAGCTGTGTGCTCATCCTTTAGATTTCATCTTAAGCTCATTAAAAGCCACAAATACTACAATAAAAGTACTTAAGTCCTGAATACATACAGCCATTTTATCAAGGTGAGAAAATTTGATCTGAGTCAAGACTCTATTTCAAGCTCACCAACCTTGCAGACATTGCAAAAAACAGCAAAAGAAGGGGCAAGAATAAGAAACCATAAATAGAATTGTAATTGGATGAATGAACAGTTAAGTGTTTGGGGAAAAATGCATAGGAAGGAAAGGAAGTAGAGAAAAGGGCTAGGTGGTACAAAGATTTAGATTGTTACTAAAATTGCTAACCGTAATAGATTTTATACTACATGTATACCGGGACATGTGAATAAGGAGGAGTGGCTAACTCACATGGAACAGATTTACATTTACATTTGCAGCATTAAGCAGAGCAACGTACAAAAGTGCTTCAAAAAGCACTCATGTACACATGAGACTAAGGGAAAACACTGGGAGTTTGTCACAAACAAAGAAAATTAAAAAAATTTATATTATTTGATTTAATTGTTTAAATATTTAAGAATGACAACGTGTTGATTTAAAGGTTAGCAAAGTCCTCTCACAGAAGGGCCCCAAGTTGTATTTCTGGGCAGAGTTTGCATGTTCTCCCCGTGCTTGTGTGGGTTTACTCCGGGTACTCCAGTTTTCTCCTATTATCCATAAACATACGAGTTACTAATAGAGCTGATAGATCTAACTAATAGATCTTGATATGAATATTACAAAGGTTCGCAATAAATGAACGATTTAACACTTTCAATAATAATTTATGGTCAAAGTCTTAGGTTGATGCGGATAGTAAAATACCCGGTTTGCAGATGTTAATATTGGATATTCGTGTGTGTGCATGCACGCAAGACAGTCAGCTACCCTTTCATAGCAAACTAACCTTGATAAGCCTGAGGCACCTGTAGCTGCTGCTTACGATTTAGTGCCAAAACGAAGAAGCACCACAAAGATATAATTTATAGTATTTGGGGATTTATAGCAGACAGTAATCATAGCAGACTGGGCTATGTAGACCATGTAAATCTCGTAAGGTTAAGAGGAAACAATTTGCCTCTGCAGAATGTATAGAATTATGTAAAGAAACTTATGTTGGTTCTAAAAAAAATTTTAAATATTGTATTTAGCATGCTATTGCTTATCAACATTTTTTCTTCTATATCGTACAGCCAGTGTGGCGCACTGGCATAGTGGTTAGCACAGGCGCCTCACAGCAGGGTTTTATTTCCATGCAAGATGTCTTTCTGTGCAGATCTTTTTACGTTCTCCCCGCGCTTGCATGGGTTTCCTTCAGGTACTCTGGTTTCCTCCCACAGTCCAAAAAACATGTACAATAGCTTGACTGGTGACTCTAAAGTGCCCAAAAAAGTGAGTGCGAGTTGTTGTTGTTCATCTATGTGTAGCCCTGCAATGGACTACGACCTGTCCAGGGTGTACCGCTGCCTCTGGCCCTATGTATGCAGCGATAGGCTCCAGCAGACCGCATGACCCCCAGCTAGGGAATAAACGATTATAGAATATAAATGAATGAATAAATGAATATCTTGCAGCCCTGGTTAACAAGAAAGAAATACAAGTCGACATTAATATAGCCTGGGTGCTGGATTGGTGTTAACAATAATAAATAAATGAATATATAAAATATATTAAAGATTTTTTCTGTTATTCATAAAAAAGGTTCATACTTCAATTAGTAGAATTTATTAAAAACCAAAAATGAAATAAAGTAATAAACTAAGGTGACTTCCATCTCATATATGAAGTTTTTTTAAATTTATTTATCAGCTAACGACCATTTTGTTTGTATATCATAGGAATATGTCATGAACGTTAAATAAACCAATTCATTCAGTCATTCATTCATCATCTATACCCACTTATTTTCTAACACGGAGCCTATCCCAATGCACATAGGGCGAGAGGCAGGGCTACACCCTGGACAGGTCACCAGTCTATCGCAGGGCCACACATAGATAAACAACCACACACACTTACTCACATGGGTAATTTAGAGTTACTAATCAAGCTAACATACATGTTTTTGGACTGTGGGAGGAAACTGGAGCACGGGTGTAAAGAGAACATGCAAACTCCGCAAATAAAAAGACCCCTTGCCTGGAAATCAAACCCAGGACCGTCTTGCTGAGGCGACCGTGCTAACCACTACGCCACTGTTTCACAATCCATATGGGGGGAAAAAAGGGTAATAGGTCTAGGCATATACCACTTAACTTTAGTATTAAATGAAATATTGGTGTTCTATTTCCAACACCACCAGGCTGCAACTGCTAGGCCTGAACAAGGCCCTAATCCTCAATGGCTTTAGTCTTAGAAGAACGATCTGGATAGATCTTTTTAGATAATAGCATCTGTAAATTATCTAGAGATGCTTTTTCACAAGACTACATTTTTGTAGGTGATTTTGTTAAACTTCCTTACAAACTTTACTAGTTTTGCCTTGTTTACACTACAACTTAAGTGCCTTGTCTTCTTCTATTGGGTGCTGACTTACAGCACTGCGCTACAGCGCCACACTGGTTAAACCGCGCTATTGCATGTTCAATCAGACAATTAAATTTATTTTCGATAATATCGACTACATAAGATCAGTGATAACCAACACCCAAACGATCTTACTCACCCCATCTTTTCCTTCACTGGGGTGTTGTTCGGTGCTGCACAGCTTCCTTTTCTGTTTGTTTTCTGTCCTCTTCATCTTTGGTCCAAACTGAATTAACAGCCCGTCAAATCAGATGATCATAATCGCAGAAAAGCTTCACGTATTTTTTTTTCTTCAAATGACTTTAAACAGCCGAAATCCATTAGGTTAATGTTGAAAAAAAAAATCACCAGAAAATAATCAAGTCTAACTAAAAGATGGTTTCGTGTGGGATTGTTTGGATGTCATGTCGAGTATCAGGTCTCTGTATCTCGCCAACTTCCAGTCCAAACATCGGTGGAGATAAGCTTAGCTAACGCAAAACTAGCTTAGGATATTTAGTTCATTTAACTGACTAGTTAACTCAAAAAAGAACTAGAGATTTCAGCAAAATGATAAAACGTCGCAAAAAAAAGGTTTTCAAAATAAAATATTTTTAATCCACTTGTCTAAGTAACCGTTACTGTAGTTACAACTCGGCGTGCTAGCTGGCTAATAAAAGAATTTTAATGTTCCCGCTTCTCTACATAAAAAGCTAGCGTGCAAGCGAACACCTAAATTAATTAAAAGTGATTTTTTTTTTTTCAATTCCGTTTTTTCTCTCCCTCACACACTTTTCTCTAGCACATATCCATGCCGTGGGTCTTCGGTCTCCACCAGCTGGTGATTAACCGGTTAGCTAATAAAGCTAAAACCGGCTTCTTGGCATTTTCCTTCACCAAACATCTAACTAAAGCAAACCGCTCGCGCCTCGGTCATGACCAGCGCCGGTGCGCTGCACATACGTCCACCGCTGTTCTCAGATCAGAGCAATTTCTATGCGTGTGTGTGTGTGTGTGTGT
>JAOTQW010068019.1:0-13912 GCA_026260075.1 Sisor rabdophorus
AGAGCCCGGGATTCGAACCCAGGACCTTCTTGTTGTGAGGTGACGGTGCTAACCAGTGCGCCACCGCGCCGCCTAGAATCAGTTTTCCTTTGATATTTTATTTTTGTGATTTTTTTATTTAAAAAACATCTGATTACTTTTTTGTCTGTTCTGTAAATTCAACATGTTTTATAACACAAAACACACACACATGAACACTAGATGGTATTTCCAGCCAACCAAACTCATCCTCTTCAGTGGCGCAGTTTTCCACCTTACACCCCCCTTTTATTTAAAATGGTACGTTCCACCTCCTTTCTGTCCTCCACTCCCTGCTGCATCCTCCATCACTGCACTTCCCAGTTTCTCCTTCAGGACAGTCTGGTAGCCTTTCACAAACTGCAATCTTAGTCCTCCAGCTTCTCTATCTGTAGGAGGTCAGCACAAGGTCGTGGAGAAGTAAAGAAAGGAAAGAAAGAGGTAGGTCTGCTCTCTGCTTCTTTATTCATGCTGCTATTTCTGTTGAAGGTGAAAGACAAGGCCTGAAAATCCTTTGGGTTCATGCAGTTCTATTGCTGTCTGTGGCCTTTTTAAAGGAACATCTCTTTCTCTCTGATTGTCTTTTTGCTTCTGATACACACTATTCCTCTTTGTGTTCTTATTTCCTCTTTCACCCCTTGCCTTCTTTTGTTTTCCATTGTGAATGTGTGACTCATGCAGTTTGACTGAGACTCAAGGAGAAACAGGAGGAGAATATCACACACTGTTTCTGACACACAGAGCTTTAATTCATGATAGAGACATGTTTTACCTAATTGCAGTGTGTGTGTGTGTGTGTGTGTGTGTGTGTGTGGTGATTATCAAAGGCTGTGTCTGTTCTAAGTTGCTAGACTACTCGTTGTAACTACTAGCTGTATACGGACCCACATACACACACACGCACACACACACACACACACACAATCCCGAAACACTTAAGATGACTTGGCCGGATGTTATGCTAAAATTCCAGTAATTGTGTTTTGGCAGATAGCTTAGCACAATTACTCAAGGCTTCATGTGTCTATCAGGGTTGCACTGTAGGGGCTAAAAGAACATCTGCAACAGTGACACAGTAACCTGAGCTCAGGGTCCATATCAGTATATATACACATCTGTTTGTCATTCTAGTATTTCTTCCTCCTCTAATCCCCTGTTCTTCTGTGCAGGTTTTCACTAGATTGGATTATGTGACTGTGTGGATTTGTCGTCATTTACTGTCAATAGTATTAGTGAGATCAGACAGTAATTTTGAGGTGAGGAGGTCAGGGGTCCAGTTCATTCCAAAAGTTTAAAGAAGAAAGTTCTAGACTGACTATATGGAGATCAGGGTATTTGTGCACAGGGACATTGTCAAGCTAAAACATAGGTGCTGGGATGGTGTCCCAATGCTCTTGACAGTATAGTGCATTTTACACAAGTTGAAAGTAAGATATACCACCGTGTAATTTATGACTTTAGTCTATTCCTTTCTGATTTTCCCCAGAACATCCAAAACCCCTGAGACACAAAGGTTACTCCACACATCAACTGTCGGTATGGAGTCGAAGCCAAAAAGCAGCGTGAAACCAGCAGCGAAGACAGAAAAGAAAGAAGCAGCACCTCCTCCAAAACTGAACCCTACTCCTGCAGATCCTGCACTAGCCACCGAGCACGAAAAAGTGGCACAAGACAGCAACCAAGAGGAAGTGCAGGAAGAGAATGGGACAGCTGGGGGCAGCTGTGAGACCCTGGAGAACCTGAAGCCCTTCCTGATTGGTGGAGCTGTCGTAGCAGTTGGAGCCCTGTTGGTGGGCTTGGTCTTATTAGCCAGAAAAAAGTGACAGCTGTGATGTGATTGGCTGAGAGGTTCATGGGTATCTGAGTCACAGCCTTATGGGGTGTGAGGGGTAGGGATGGGCGTAGGGCTGCTTATTTAACATCAAGCTTTGATTTCGGCATTGTGTTCAGTCATCATCTTTATCAGAGTAGGAAACATTTGGGATGAACCATGTTCACCTGAATCATCCCACACCCCAAAGACACAGGAAATAAATTACTCTTTTAACAGGCAACTAGTAACTTGCCTGGCGACAGAAAACCTTCTAAACCTGTTGATGATAAATTAGTTATTGTCCGTGCGTTAGTCCTGCTTTTTAACAGTTAATAACTCATGTATATTTATTTATTATTATTAAGAGAATTATTAAAATAATAAATCACCCAGCTGCCTGGTGGCGTAGTGGTTAGCACGGTCGCCTTACAACAAGAAGGTCCTGGGTTTGAATCCAGGGCATGTGGTCTTTCTGTGTGGAGTTTGCATGTTCTCCCGCACTTGCGTGGGTTTCCACCCACAGTCCAAAAACATGTGATTAGGTTGATTGGTAATTCTAAATTGCCCATAGGCATAAGTGTGAGTGTGTGTGGTTGTGTTTGGCCCTGCGATGGACTGGCGATCTGTCCAGGGTGTACCCTCTGCTTTCACCCAATGTGTGCTGGGATAGGATCCAGCAGACCCCTGTGACCCCGAATTCGGGAATAAGCGGGTATGGAAGATGAATGAATGAATTAATTAATGAACGAATGAACGAATAAATCGCCCCCTGGATACCAGTCATATGTATTGCATCAGATTTAACCTGCAGAAGCGTTTCTTCACCAGAGAGGGCGCAAAGCAATAGAAACAGATTTTTGCACGTAGACAGGTCAGCGAGCTCGCAGCACCTCCCCTCCCCCTCTCAACCATACACACAGATCACCTCTCGATCAACTCGTTCCTAATCTGCTGTCTCTCTGTTACAGACGTCACTGTATGCATCAAATGAACATGGTGGGTGTGAATTGTCTGTAAAAATAAAGACAGCGTATTTTAATATGATAAAGTAATGAGCAGTTTATGGTTATTTCATTTTCATGGCATCCCCTTCTTTTTTACTCATTGACTAAAACAGTGTAAAACATTCTGGGCTCCTTAAAGTGGCAAGCAGTGCATTTGATATCTGGTCCTTTAGTGTGGACTTACCGGACTGGTGACACATCCTAATACCACCACTATCATGATGCAATTATAGTAACCATCAATATTATACAAACACACAATATAACATGGTGTTGAGGGTTAAAATTTTTTTTAAACCTATTAACTTCTTAATTACTTCACTACTTCTTAAAATCTTCACACTACAACCACAATTGTACCACATATCATTTAGAACAGTTTATAATCAATATTTATTCTAGAAAAATCACATAACTTTTTCCAATTTTTATAGATTTAAATTAATTTCTCCTCTCTAGTTATGTGAGCAGTTAATGTAGTTATTTGTCAAAGATCGACAAATCAGAGGACAGAAAACTACTAACATTACTGCGGGCAGTTAGCTGACCCTTGGTTAAAGAAACAGTCCCACTGTTGATATTGTTTAAGCTTATGGGAAGCACTACTGCTTCTGAATGCAGATTAGAAAAACATGGTAGCATATAGAAACTGAAACTGCATATAGAAACTGGTTGTAAATGTAGGTTAGGTTTTGATAGTTTTCAGACCAGCAGAGAGGGCATGACTGACCTGGACTGCATGCTAATGGATCTGGAAGTGTGGATGGAAATTGGTAAGATGTTGACCTGCTGATCAGAAGATACCCAGCACCCATGATGCTCACACTGTTGGGTCCCTGAGTAAAGGCACTTAGACCTTAACTGCTCGGATAACTGCTAAAACCTGTACAACAACAACGGTCTACGTAGACTCACACTTGGAAATCGATGTATTAGAGATATTTAATCCTAATATTCAATAGTTTGACACAAAGTGACCAAAACTTTGTACACCCCCTGATAATTACACCATCTGAAATTGTTAAACACACACATTTCTACAGAAGCATTACTGGGATCAGATCCTGAAGCTTAGATTTTGAGGAGGCTGGAGTCGATAAAGCAGGCGATTACGGGCTTTGTGCACAAGGGTTGTTGTGTTACTGGAAAAGATGTGTGATGGTTGTGGGCATATAATTTACACTATATAGTTTATTTATTTTTGTACAGTTGTATATGTACATAAATAAATGTTGTATGTGCATGGAGACATTGTATAACAAAATACACTGTTGTATCACAAAATACAAGGTCAATTAAAGTGATAATATTACTTTAAGCTAATAAAAAATATAAGAAAGACAGAAAGTATAAGGTAGGTATAAGAAAGACAAATTATATATCTGTTTGCTTTAGTTAGCTTTTTCTCCAGAACTGGTTTCATCCCAAATTTAGACCTGGAAGTGAAGGTGTACGCACCTGTTAAATATTTTTTAAAAATTGGTTGCAAATGGGAAAGATTGTGTTATGATTTCCAGGATGCACATTGGAGACTGTCTATTAAATCAATCACGGAATATGAAAGGAAAACATTCATTCATCTTCTGTACCCGCTTATTCCCTAACCTCGGGTTGTGCTGGAGCCTATTCCAGCACACATTCCAGCACACATCCATCGCAAGGCCACACATAACAGAAATACCACACACTTACATTTACTCCTCTGGGCAATTAGGAGTCATTTATCAACCTAATGTACATGTTTTTGGATTGTGGGAGTAAACCGGAGTACCCGAAGGAAACCCATGCAAGCGCGGAGAGAATATTCAAAGATTAGAGAGTATTCCCAGCAGATTCGAAACACTGATGCTTGCCTGGACAGCTAAAAACAGAACCTTACCAACATCACTCCACGCATAGCCCCACCCTCAGATCCACAAACACTACTCGACTCAAGGTCTGTCTGCCTCCATACATTTATGTTCTGGCAACAAGATGATGAAATAAGCTTCAAGAAATGCTTGAGGAAGCATCTAGCACTCGGCATATAAAATATAAAAATAAAAGATCCATCTAAGACAGTTTTTGTGGCTGTTCTATTGTATCACTATGTGAGATGTTCAATGATGTGACTTGAAGCTCTTTTTAAGATAAATGCTATAAATGTAAATGTGTTGTGTTTGAAATCAAAAGACGCTATTATAATAATAATAATAATTATTATTATTTTACATATTTTACGAATTACATATTTCATTTCATTTCTTCTATTCCCTCTCCCTGGATGTGATACTAACCCCCTTTCCCACCACCATGCGCTCTTCACTCCAATCCAGTAGGTGGCACATATCAGTTGGTTGGCCAGCCGCTATTTAAACTTTTGAAGGCGACGAAGAGGAAGGAGGTGTTTTCGCCGTTTGTTGTTTTAAGTTCCGGTAGCGTGGATAAAAAGGCTAGGGAGTTTTTCCTCATTTTATCGGTAATTTTACTTTATTCATTTATTGCATAATTAGGCATTTAATTAAAAACAGCAAAAAACATTAATAAAGGTGATCAGCTAGCCTCTTGTCTAACAAATCCCCGAAGAAAATTAGAGAAGACTTTATAAAGTGAGGTTCTTTATCGGCTTAAAATAAATAGTACGGGTTTTTTACATTAAATGAAAGAAAAAAACAGAAAAGATTAATACAATTATTAGAGTTTATATAGATATGTCATTTAAAGTGTTTAAAATGGCATCTCTTAAGAAAACGATAAAAAAAGAATTCGCATCTTACACTAACGTTTATGTATATAAAGAAAACTCCAGGCGGCGCGTGACATACAGTCATTTAGATGGGAAGGGGTGGCTTAGTGGTAATGGTGTTGGACATCTACCAGTAAGACCATGCTTTCATTCCCAAGCACCACCAAGACCCCTGCTTGAATGCTGGAAATGTAAATTTACAGCTCAGTGGTTTTCACAGGGATTACATAAAATATATATATGTGTGTGTGTGTGTGTGTCTCCCCCACTCTTTAGCTTGTTGATGTTTTCAGGTTTACAGTGTCGTGATGATTATTCCGGTTCGCTGCTTCACCTGTGGGAAAATCGTGGGAAACAAGTGGGAAGCTTACCTGGGACTCCTGCAGGCTGAGTACACAGAGGGGTGAGGCGGGCTGTGTGTGTGTGTGCGTGCGTGCGTGCGTGTGTGTGTGTGCGGTCTGAATTTACACAGACTTCTGTAGTCCCTACTTGTGACATGGTGGGGACCCAAACTAAGGTCCCCATGGGTAAAAAAAATTAGGGTTAGAGTTCAAAATGGGCAATAAAAAGTTTGTATAGTATTAAATTGTTACATCCACTTTCAAGTGGGACTAGATTTTGTTGCACATCACTTAACCCACATACCTGTGAGGGGAAACCGGAGTAAACCCACACAGGCGCAGGGAGAACAAGCACAGAAAAGACCCCTTGAGCCGGAATTAAACCTGGGACCTTCTTACATTAAGGCGACCTTCCCTACCACTAGACCACCACACCTAGTAAATTTATACTTCATAGTTAAGTTTAAAATCTCTTTTGTTGCATACATGTTATTGTTGCTGTAACAGGGTATTGATTGTTTTTGGACTGTGGGGGGAATCCGGAGTAAAAACACCACAAGCGCAAGGAGAACATGCAAACTCCACACAAAGATCCCTGCCCAGGAATCGAAGCTGGGACTTTCTGACTGTGCTAACTGCTAAGACACATGATTATAATTTTATGCTTAGTGTGATTAAAGCAGATCTGTATTTTGTATAAACAGTTGTTAAAAAAGAATAAATAGCAACACCTGTTCTGAAATTTGGGTGGTTAGCACGGTCGCCTCACAACAAGAAGGCCGTGGGTTTCGGTACGGCACAGGCATGGTTTCTTTCTGTGCGGAGTTTGCATGTTCTCCCTGTGCTCGTGTGGGTTTCCTCCGGGTACTCCAGTTTTCTCCCAGTCCAAAAACATGTGCATTATTTGTGTGTGGCCCTGCGATGGATTGGCGTCCTGTCCAGGGTGTACCCCCTGCCTCTTGCCCAATGTGCACTGGGATAGGCTCCGGCTGACCCTTGTGACCCCAAAAAGTTCTGGAATAAGCTGGTATAGAAGATTAATAAATGTTCTGAACTGTACCTGTAGGTGGCAGTGCTTCCCGAACTGCACATTTGTAGAGTAAAATTAATGTTCAATTATTAAACTAACTGCAGTCTCTAAACATTATTAATTGTTCAGTGTCCTAACATCACTCACTTTAATTATTTATCCTTTCTTCTGCGCTATCAAACCAAAAATAAAATGATGGTATCGATCCATCCCCACACACACTAATGATAAGTTTTTATATGTGTGTGTTTCTCTCTCAGAGACGCTTTGGATGCTTTGGGCCTGAAAAGGTACTGCTGTCGCCGGATGTTGCTTTCTCACGTGGATCTGATTGAAAAACTGCTAAACTATGCACCGCTGGAGAAATGAGACCGACCACATAACCTACAGGACTTTTTGTTAGTCTGTCTCACTGTCTTTTGCTGGTTGTGTGCATTTACTTTGATTTATGAATAAACAGTTGAATTCAGGTCATGGTGTTTAGACTCTTCTACAGATGTTTTGTGTTCAGAAATTGTGTTTAGGATGAGTGCTGTATTCCTAAAGGACAACACCATGTCACATAACCCCGCCTACACCCACATGGCTGTGGTGGGCAGTAAGTGTATTTCTGGAAATACAGTGCCTTAAATTTTTACCCTATTTCAACTTTACATTTTGTCAATCTAAAATGTATTTTATGTGATTGACCAACACAAAGTCGCCAAACCTGTGAAGGGGAACAAAAATGATAATTAAAACGGAACAGCGGGGATGTGCATTTGTATTTATCCCTTTTGATACTTTGATACCCCTAAATAAAATCAATTGCAGTTTCTTCTGAAGTGATGTAATTAGTTAAGGTGTGCACCTGTGTGCAATTTAGTCTTAGTATAAAAAAAACCTGATCTGTGAAGGCCTCGATAGTTTGTTGAAGTGAACAAACAGCATCATAAAGACCAAGGAACTCACCAGACGAGTCAGGGTTGTGGATATGTTAAAGCAGGGTTAGGTTATTTCATAAATGGCAGTCATCCAAATATGGTCAGAGGCAGCCAAAAGGCCCATGGTCACTTTGGAGGACCTGCAAAAATCCACAGCTCGGGTGTAATAATCTGTCCACAGGACGATTATAAGTTGTGTCCTCCACAATTCTGGCCTTTATAGTGAAAAGCCATTATTACAAGAAAGGCATAGTCCTAGTCCTCTTTCTAGTTTGCCGCAAGCCATGTAGGGAACCCAGCAAATGTGAAAGAAGGTGCTTTAAAGACCAACGTTAACATCTTACGCCCATATGCAAACTGCTATGTGTGGTGGAAAAAACACTGCTAAACACCCTTAAATCATTATGCTGTGGGGAAGCTTTTCTTTAGCAGGTACATGGAAGCTGGTTAGAGTTGATTGGAAAATGGATGGAGCTAAATACAGCACAATTCTGAAAGAAAACTTGTTGGAAGCTGCAAAGGCCTGGGAAGAAGATTCACCTCTAGATCTGCAAAGCTGGTAGAGACACATACCCTAAAAGGACTTATAATTGCAGTGAACGATCGTGTTACAAAGTCTTGACGCAGGGAGGCTGAATACAAAATGCCTGCCACACGTTCACTTTTTTAATTGAAACCTTTGAAAACCGCTAATAGGTATGAGTGTGCTTAGTTGTTCATCTAGGTGTGACCCTATGTGCGCTGGTATGGTCTCCAGCAGACCCTTGTGACCCCAAAAAAGATGAAATGAATTTTCAATACACTACACAATCTTGGGCTACTTTGTGTTGATCTGTTACAGAACATCTCAATAAAAACATTTAAGTTTGTAATTATAAATTGACAAAATGTGAAAAACTTTAAGGAGATGATTTTTTTTTAAACCCCGTCCAAACGACAGTGTAAAATGCAAATCAGACTTCTGTATGTCCTTGAGTTTTAAGTGGATATTTTGAGATCTTGTGCTGAGAAGACAACTAGAACTCAATGATAGTCTACAAATATCTGACATTCATTAATTTTCTATACCAGGTTCTATTCCTAAACTTGGGGTCACAGGGTTTTTTTGGAGCCCATTCCAGGGCACATAGGGCGGAAGACAGGAGTACACCCTGGACAGCTCACCAGTGTGCAGGACAACACACACACACACACACACAACCACACACTCAGACTCACTCCTACGCAAGCGCGGGGAGAATAGAAACTGGGACCTTCTTGCTGTGAGGTGGCAGTGTGCCAACTGTCTGACAAATGAATATACAATAATCTGGAATTAATATTTTTAGTTGCGCATACACACACCTCACACCAGCAGTGTAATACAGTGCATTTATTATTGTTTTATAACAAAATGAAGTGAAATAAGCATGGCACTACTATGGTTAAAGCCAAAAATCAACTTAAATTCTAAACATTTACAAAACAAAAAGAACGGTTTCCTCTGGAATACTGCTGACGACCACCCACCTCTGTCCTACAGGGGAGATGGGAGCGTTGTGATGATATCATTAAGTTGGAACTCAAACACCCAAGTCACGCTGGACACAGTGAGGAATGTTCTAAAAGGAGAAAATTCAATTGAAGCGAGTTACGACTGACCACAGACGAGGTGTTCAAAAAGATCTGACGAAATAAGTAGAATGTTTACACACGTTACTATAACCCAGCGATTGACTGACAGAGCATCTGACTAACCAGAGGGTCTGTTACTGTTTTACCAATTAACGCCTTTCTCTGTGCTCTCGGACACGCCCTCTCTCCCTCTCTCTCTCCGTGCTTGAAGAACGCCCGCGATTTCGATCCCTTGATCGGCTCCTCACTCGCTCCACAGAACGCTGTCTCTTACTGCAAAGAGAGGGCGGGAGAGAGACAAATAGTTAAAGAGAGAGAATGAGAGAGAGCGAAAGGAAACGGGAGGAAGAGAGAGGAAGGGATGTTGTTGGTAGTAGGCTTTTTGTCCCAATTTACTGAATACACACACGCACACCCACCTCTTAACGAAGCATTTGGTCTCTATGGAATTAAGACAATTATTCAGGGACTCGACCAGCATTTTGCAACGTTTATCAAAGAACACACGAGACTGTTTAATAACGGCTGTGGCCGTGTACAGAGTCTCAATAGCCATCCGAATATCACCTGAGAAAGAGACATAGAGAGGGAGAGACAGTTAGAGATAAAGGTAGTGAAAGACAGACAATGCTGATGTTTCAACATACAGAACTCAATAAAACAAACATTCGCCTTAAGTGCAGTGCATTTGTGTGTGTGTGTGTTTGAATGAGACCTGATGTAGCTGCAGACATGGATTTAGTAATGGCGCTGCTAGCGATGGTTCTGTTCCTGTTTATCAACTCCTCAAACTCTGCATCCCTGTCACACACACACACACACTTATAAGACATTCTTATTAGACACCCAGACCCTTATAGGACATGCCCCAGACCCTTATTAGACACCCCGCCAGACCCTTATCAAGCATGTACCAGATCCTTAATAGACACACCCCATAACATTCCTGGACACGCCCCCAGAGTCAGATTTGACTCATTACTGATAGGACCAGGTTGCTGCCTAAAAGATTCTAAACTCCATCTCTTACACCATCTCGGTCACCTTGTTTTGTTTTAGCTGAGCACTTACCCAATGCGTTTGTTGTTGTTTGTGGTGGTGGTGGTGCTGGTGTGCGTCACGGGGATGGGAGGGAGGAAGGCAGGGTTAATGTGTAAAGAATGTGTGTGTGTGTTGGGAATGAGGGTATGAGGTGGAGGTGCAAGAAAGGGTGGAGGAGGAGTGTTAAAAAAAGGAGGGATAGGTAGGGGTGGAGGAAAGGTGTTATAAAAAGAGGGGATAAGGGTAGGGGGTTTGGCTGGAGGAAACATTAGAGGTGGAGTCTGAGGTGGAGGTGGAGTCTGCAGGTGTGATGGGCAGGAAGTGGACAAACTTCGTGCCTCTGCTCGCTCAGAATCTCCTTTAGGAGTCAGACGCAGAGGAATTCCTGTGAGAAGAAACAGTCAGCTCTCATCTATCACACACTGGACAGATTAGTCCTTAGCAGTGCATAAGATCATAGCCCACTTACGCTTTCGAGCCTCAGCCTCAAACTCAGCCAGGGTTCTTTGAGAAACGTGACGACATTCCACCTTCTCTCCACTAATCTTACACTGAGGCATGGACAGTAATAAACGCTTTAGAGACTCCTCTGTTGACACCACCATCTTTGCATAGCTGAAAAAGAGAAAAATACACAGACAAAGAGAGAGAAAGAGAGACAGTAAACAGAGAGAGACAGCATAAAGAGAGAAGAGAATAGAAAGGAAGGGAAAGGGGACTGTGAGACAGTAATTGGGAGAGAGAGAGAGAGAGATATGGTAAAACAAGGGAGGGAAATAGAGAGACAGTAGAGAGAGAGATTGTAGAAAGAGAGATGGTGTAAAAAGTAAAAGACAGTAGAGAGACAATAAAGAGAGAATAGAGTGTGAGACACAGTAGAGAGAGGGAAACAGTAAAGAGAGAAAGAGAGATACGGTAGAGAGAACGATTGAGAAAGAGAGACGAGGTAGAGACAAGGTAGAAAGAGAGACAGGGGGACAATGTGGAGATAGAAAAGGACAGTGAAAAGAGAGATGGTGTGAGGAGAGACAATGGAAAGAGAGAGAGTGAGCGAAAGAGAGAGAGAGCTGGTACAAATAGAGAGAGAAATAGTACAGAGAGACTCACCCTTTGGACAGCCCATTAGTCCGATTCTCTGCAAATTTAATCTTTAGGATGTCTTTCACTCCATGTTTTCCTGCAATGGTGATCAGATCTTTGTCTGACATCCACTATAAAACAAAACAACATTTCAGTTTGAAGGTCCTCACTGGGGCTGAGTTTGAATTCCGAGAAGTTCAGGAGGTTAGTGCACAAGGGAGATATGGGTGTGGACATTTCTTTTTTTTTTTATTCAGCAGGACAACGTCCCTTTGCAGAAAAACCCTGATCTCCATGAAGACATGCATTCTTTTGCACCCTGCTGTGCTTTTCTCACCCAGGTGAAGTTTCCGATGTAAACGGAGTGATGATTTAAAGCGCCGCCCTCCGCCACCGGCTTTATGTCCTCCAGATGCTCTTGCTTTTTCAGAATGCTTTCACAGTCCACTGAGCCCGTTAAAACATCATCATACAGAGCATCAGCTTCAGCCTCCAAATGCTTTCCAGCCTGCAAAATACACACATACATCTGGGTACCCACTACCATGGCAACACAATGTTTGATCAGAATGTCCATCAACATGCTGTCTTGTTATTGGTGTATGGAGGTCATGTGAGCTGTTGAAGTTTTTTTGTAAAGATCACATGCTGGGGTCCAGTGTTCATCTTTATCCTGGTGTCTCAGTAAACCACTACAGAAATTCACACTCAGTTCTGTGTGGACTGGTATATATAACACAATCATACATATGCTAATCCGTCAGCATCACCACGAGAAACTGGATCTCTACTGACTCATCCTAACATCATCTCAAACCCCATCACCCAACTGTTCCTTTCACTCACTCACTCACTCACTCACTCACCTCCTCCACCTCCTCCCAGTTAAGATCTCCGCAGATGTTAAGGAGCTCATGTGCCGCTCCATCTTTCTTTTCAGCTGCCATCTACACACAATACTGCTTGTCTACACACACTCCTGCTATTCTACACACACTTTTGCGTCTACACACGCGGCCCTTCGTTTCTACACCCACTTCTACACACTCCTGCGTCCATATACAATACGTGGAAGAGAGTAGCAATAGCAAGCTAGCCTCCACAAATTTTCATTTTGCAACTGCATCGTGAGAGGCCCGCCTTCCTGCGTTATGATTAGCTAACAGCATGTGACAGCAGGCACAGCGATTGGCTTTCACGGGAAACTGACTACAATTAGCCAATCCTAAAAGAGCTGCGGTTTGTTGAAAACAGTGACAAAACAAACCGCCCTATTTTCGTCATATGCTACCTGTAATCAATTCCGGAGCAAACACAATCAGGTATAAAATCACAAGCAAGTTCCGGAATATTTAGCAAGTAATATTTAATTTATGCATAATGTTTCGTAAAAAAATCTGTTTAATGTTTGTAAAATAAAACGTGTTTGTATTAATATAATTAGTTTTTTTGGTATAATTTCATATCAATCAAGATTTTGCTAGGTATACTTGAATCTTACTGGTAGGTGTGTTGAGGGAAATTTAGTTTTGGTGAGAAATACATATCCCATGAAGCTGCTTGGCATGACGTAATATACCAACCAATCAGACACCGGCGTGTCATCCAGGATCCTTTTTAATGGTCATAATGCTTGCCACAGCGATCGTGAGAACTGTGAGTATTTTTTAAATATAATGTATAAATATAATATAAATTCATCAATAGCTGTAACAGAGCTAACAGTACAGTAGGCTGTAAAGGAACAGCGTGTTTTGTAGGATATTTGGCCTAGTTAGGTTGAGGTATGCTAAGGGTATGTTCAGGCTCAGCTTGAAGGTGTAGGTCATGTGGGTTTGTTTTTATTTTGATAGAGAATGTTATTTCAGAGTTAACACCTCCTGGTTCCAGTACCTGTGTGTTACTATAAAAAGACTGACAGCACGTTTACTTTCTTGTTGTTTGCAGCTCCTGCATGCTGGCCGTTCTTCCATGCGCTCGGCTGCTCTGGGATCAGTGCTAAGTCGCTCCTACCGTGGTGACGCTCCAGAAACTCCAGAGATGATCGAGATCCCACTGCCTCCATGGGAGGAGAAAAAAAACGAGTCGCTAGATATTAAGAGGAAGCGTCTGCTGTACGAAAGCAGGAAGAGAGGCATGCTGGAGAACTGCATTCTGCTCAGGTAAGGCACAATTACACCAAGACTTTGGTTCCCGAAGCAGAGTTTAAGAGCTTCAGAACCAGCAGCAGATCATCACAAAAACTCCAACAGGTCTGAATCCTACTGTTGATCTGTGTGTGTGTGTGTGTGTGTGTGTGTGTGTGTGTGTGTGTGTGTGTGTG
>JAOTQW010068023.1:0-13911 GCA_026260075.1 Sisor rabdophorus
TGACAATAAAGTTAAATCGATTTTATTCATAGAGTAATAATGTAATAATATTCAGGGGTTGATTCAGAATTTGTGTAAATGAATGATTCCTTGTAGAATGGGGAATACTTACTGTGTGTGTGTGTGTGTGTATGTGTGTGTGGACCTGTGCTGGCATTGAAAATGGTCATAAGCAGGCCTCCTCCGATCCCCATACTGTGAGCATTCATCAAACCCACACACAACAGTCCAGCAATTGCTGAATCTACAGCTGAACCACCCTTCTGAAGAATGTCTCTAAAACACACACACACACACATACACACACATTCACTTATTCATTCATCTTCTGTACCTGCTTATTCCCTAACTTTGGGTAATGAGGGTTTGCTGAAACCATAAAATCATAGCACACATAGGGAAAGAGGCAGGGGTACACCCTGGACATGTTGCCAGTCCATTGCAGGGTCACACATAGACAAACAGCCACAAACACTTACTCCTATAGACAAAGTCAATAATCAACCTAATGTGCATGTTTTTTGGTTTGTGGGAGGAAACGAGATTACCCGAAGGAAACCCATGCAAGCACAGGGAGAACATGCAAATTATGCACAGGAATTGAACCTGAGACCTCCTTGCTGTAAGTTCGACCTTGCTAACCAGTATACCGCCATGCTGCCTCCATATTATTATGGAAAATTTTTGTCACCCTTCAGAGAGCTGGGATAGGCTCCAGCAGACCCCTGTGGCCCCAAATTAGGAAATAAGCAGGTATAGAAGATGAATAAATAAACAAATGAATTTATTTTAGCTAATATATGTTGTCATACTCCACCCTTTGTAAAACATTTTAGACAAATATTTGATGGATGATGGAGTGTTTGTGCGTTTATCTCTTACCTGCCAACTTCAGAGCATGGCCCGGCGTCAGCTGCTACAGCTGCCTGCTCATATGATCCCCCAGTAAGAAGGGGTAAACATTTAACCTTGTACAAAAACAAAAAAAAAAGGTTCAACAACTTTTACACCATTCTGGTGGTTTTGAGCTTTAAATATAATGGCAACACAACACCTGCAGAATTCTACATCAGGTCTAAGTTAGAATTGACTGTAATCTGACCCGATCAGTATCATTCATTCATTCATCTTCTATAGCCTATCCCAGCGCACATAGGGCAAGAGGCAGAGAGTACACCCTGGACAGGTCGCCAATTCATCGCAGGGCCACACATTCACGCATTCACTCCTATGGATCACCAATCAACCTGATGTACATGATTTTGGACTGTATAAGGAAACCGGCGTACCCGAAGGAAACCCATGCAAGCACGGGGAGAACATGCAAACTCTGCACAGAAAGATCCCATGCCCAGAATTTGAACCCAGGACCTTTTTGTTGTGAGGTGACTGTGTTATCCACTACTCCACCGCACTGCCCCCAGACAGTATCATTAGGTAATAAATCAGTAACCTCATTAGAAAGTGTTACACCAGACTGTTCCTGTTACCCCCCTCCCCTTCGGTTCAACATCCCAGACAGGTATGTGTTGAATAAATTTACAGAACTTCAAATGATGATGTACTTGTGTGTCTAGATCTTACCTGCCAACTTCGAAGCATGCTCCAGTCGACTCGGCATATGATCCCAGAGTGAGGACAGGTAAATATGTTGCAACTGATGCAATTAACAGCACCGCCAAACCCACCACCACCAGCACCATCAAAGATTTCATCATTTTTATGCAAAATGCAGGGGAATAGCCTGAAGAACTGTAGCTTGACGGTTAACAAAATTTGTTTAACTTGTTTTTTTGCTACAAAGTGAAACAAACTCCTGCTTTAGGCTTAAACCTAAACTGACAGCAGCACATCTGGCACCCAGAAAAAATCTACACCTAAAACACCTAAAATCTACAATAATTCATCCGACACTGGTCAGGTGGCACACTACACTAATTGCCATCGTCTCTAAATGTAGGATCTGCACTTAGAGACGATGGTCTCCAGAAGTTGCCCCCCAGTAATGACCATGTCTTTCAGATGGCTATCCAGACCAGACCATTAGAAGCAGAATCTGCACAAGATTACAACCTGATGTTTTGTTTGGCCAGAGGAAACTGGCTACGTTTAACCTGATCATTTAGTCACATGGCACATGCCTTCTTATCCTTGTCTGTGACAGAACTTAGACTGGTTGTATGTAGGCTTATACTACGATATTTGAGTAATTTCTAAACTTTTTAATAAACTAAACATTTCATTGAAACAATTTTATCAAACATGCTGTTTTTACTAGCACCCTTTTGGATTTAGAGAGCCAAGACTTTAGATCAAACCTTTTCCTTTAATTACTATAAGTTTTTTTTTTTGGCTGCCGCCCACCAGGGTTTATCAGGGTCTTTCTGTGCAGATATTGCACATGCTTGCTTGGGTTTCTTCTGGGTACTCCGGTTTCCTCCCACAGTCCAAAAACATGTTGATTAATGATTCCAAATTGCTCATAGGAGTGAGCGTGAGTGTGTGTGTGGTTGTTTGTCTGTGTGTGGCCTGGCGATAGACTGGCAACCTGTCCAGGGTTTACCTCTGCCTCTTGCCCTATGTGCACTCAAATAGGCTCCAGCAGACCCCTGTGACCCTGAGTTAAGCAATAAGCGGGTTAGAAGATAAATGAATGAATTTGAACTTTGCCAACATCAATCAAGACTAATAATGAAATAATGAAATACAACGGGCTGTGCATTGACATAGTGGTCAGCACTGTCGCCTTACAGCAAGAAGGTCCGAGGTCGTTCTGTGCAGAGTTTGCATGTTCTCCCGGTGCTTGCAGGGGTTAACTTCTGGTTCTCTAGTTTCCTCTCACAAATCAAAAACATGTACATTAGGTTGATGTTGAGGTGGTGATTTTAAATTGCCTATAAGAGTGAGTGTGAGTGTGTGGCCCTCTGATAGACTGGCAACCTATCAGGGTGTGGTCTTTCTGCCTTTCACCTACAGAGAGCTGGGATATGCTCCCTCAAACCCTGTGACCATGACTTATGGAATAAGAGGTATGAATAAATGACTTTTATGGCAGGTGTGAATTTTTAAATTGTTAATCCAAATCTTTATCTGATTTCACTTACTGTATGTGGTGGTGGTGTGTGTGTGTGTGTTGTGTTTTTGTCATATAAGTTAAAAATTTTATTCAAATTTTATTACCAAATAAAATTTACTTTTAGACATTTAATCAGTTCTCTTGTTCAAATCCTAAACGTCTGACGTGGGACAACAGATCATGTGACCGTCTGATCAGTTATAGCTGTTCAAATTTAGCTAATACTATAGAATCTACATAGATGACAGGACGCATCGTGGATAAATAAGAATGAGGATGAAGCTGGTCAGTATCCTGCGGCGTATCCTCCCTTTCGAGGGTCCGATTCGGCATATAGGCGGTTTTCCTTCCGAAGAATCGCCTGAACCACAGCGCCGATTGCTGTCAACTTCTCAATCTGGTGATTTTTCCTCCAGAGCCCCTCTATCACAGCCTGCACAGAGGGGGGGGGTCAATGCTATATAGCATATTTACACATACATAAAGGTTCAGAGGAACAAAATATTTGGAAAAGGAATATATTACATTTTGGGGAATTTTTAGAATTTAGGTACTAATAATAAAAACTGTACAAAGAAAAAATACAGAAAGTTTGAATCCCGAGCTTGGGGTATTTCCGAGCGGAGTTTGCATGTTCTCCCCGCGCTTGCATGGGTTTCCTCTGGGTACTCCGGGTTTCCTCCCACTATCCAAAAACATGTACATTAGGTTGATTGGTGATTCTAAATTGCCCATAGGAGTGAATGTGAGTGTGTTTGGTTGTATGTGTGTAGCCTGGCAACCTGTCCTTTTGCCCTTCTTCCCTAGTTTGGGAATGGCGGATATAGAAAATAAATGAAATGAATGTTCAAATGGTTGGCATGCACAGCAAGAATGTCCCAGGTTCGAGTGTGGAGCATGGTCTCCCTGTGCTTGCATGGGTTTACTCCGGGTACTCTGGTTTCCTTTCACAGTCCAAAAACATGTACATTAGGTTGATTGGTAATTCTAAATCCCAGCACACATCGAGCGAAAATCAGGGGTACACCCTGGACAGGCCCTAGTCCATCACAGGGCAACACATAGACAAACAATCACACGCACTCCTAGGGTCAATTTAAAATCACCAATCAACCTAATGTACATGTTTTTGGACTGTGGGTGAAAACCGGAGAACCCAGAGTAAACCCACGCAAGCAAGGGGAAAACATGCAAACTCTGCACAAATAAAACCCCTTGTCCGGGAATTGAACCAGGGACCTTTTAGCTGTGAGGCATTTTCTCTGACGTTATATGATCAGTCATTACTATACTTAGAGATAGATGCACAGTGGAGACATTTGAGAAGAGGCCTGAGTGAACTGGAGATCTCTCTAACTCACCGTGTCAAAGTTTGACTCTAAAACAGTGAAGTTTGGACTGAGCTGATGATGAAGTCGGGGCTCAGCGATGGCTTTCTTTAGATCATAATCGAAATAGAGCGAATTTAAAATAACCTAAAAAGAAATTCTGTTAATTTACCAGCAAAAATCTGATCAATTTATTCATTTCCATCCTTCTTTTTTACAATGTTATTTTCCCCTACCCTTTTTACTTACCAAAGCAACTGATGTTGTGATTTTTGTCCCTCCCGAGCCACCAACCACCAGTTTAACTTTATTATTTTTATCAAACAGGATAGCGGGACACATAGAAGACATTGGACGCTTATCTAAAGAAAAAAAATGATGAAAAAATGAAACATTTCAAAATTATTATTATTCTTCATTCATTCATTCATTCATTCATCTTCTTTACCTGCTTATTCCAGAACTTGGGGACACAGGGGTCTGCTGGAGCCTATCCCAGTGCACCTGTCTTGGGTGTACCCTCTGCCTTTCGCCCAATGTGCGCTGTGATAGGCTCCAGCAGACCCCTGTGACCCCGGAAAGTTTAGGAATAAGCGGGTATAGAAGATGGATAAATGGATGGATGGATATCTACTGTAAATTTATCCTCCAAACAATTTAAGAAAGAATGTAACACTAACGTGGTACAATGAAGTTATTGGGTGAAGGGGGAACCCCAAATCCATTCGTTATTAGAGGAGAACTGAAATCATCCATCTCATTATTCAACAACACTCCTGTAGACGCAGACATGACCTTGGAGCCAAAACTGACAAAAAGGAAAAAATACATTATTACAAAACACTGTAATCTGACCTCGGAATATACAGAACATCCCGGTAGAACATCAGACAGATTAGATTGATTAGACAGACAGATGAGATATATTTATCAGACAGAGAGACTGTTCAAGAGACAAGACAGGCAGAAAGACAAAACAGACAGAACAAAACAGTTGTATTAGTCAGACAGACTAGACAGACTCAATAGAAAAGACAGACAGTTAATGTCTGGATAAGAATAAAAGACAGAGAAGACAGACAGATTCAATGTAATATGTCACAGAACTAAGTACACCCTTTACATTTCTTCTACATTTTTATTATATCTTTTTATGTAAAAACACATTTATGTCTAAGAAAAGTTAGAAGCAAATGTCCAAATTGGGTCAAAAATGCCAATTTTTAATGGCCACCATTATTTGCCGGTACTGCCTTAACCCTGTTGGACATGGAGTTCCTCTTCCACCCTAACGTAATGTTGGAGTAATGTTGGTAAATGTTGGAGATCTCTCTCTCCTTCACTTACTGTTGGTGGATACTTCACAGATGCTCAATAGGGTTTAGGTCTTGAGACATGCCTGGTCAGTCCACCATCTATACCGACAGCTTTTACAGCAAGGCAGTGGTGGTCTTAGAGGTGTTTCTGGGTTTGTTATTATGTTAAATACTGCCCTGCGGCCTGATCTCGGTAAAGAGGTGATCATGCTCTGCTTCAGTATGTCACAATACATGCATTCATGGTTCTATTAATGTTTAGCTCCCCAGTTCCGGCAGCACCCACGCAGCCCCTTGGCCGTAACCAGGACACACTTGTCTTTGAAAAGCTCACCTGGTTTCCGCCACACACGCTTGAAACAAACAAGTTTATCTTGGTCTCAAGATAGGACATGCTCCCATTGTCCTCAGCCTGCTTGTCTTCAGCAAACTGTTTGCAGCCTTTTCTTGTGCATCACCTTTAGAAGAGGCTTCATTCTGGGACGGCAGCCATGATTTACACTGTTACACAAGCCGTACATTCACTACTTTACATTGCAGCAGGAGTTTCATTCATTTAGTGTTTTCACATAAAAAGATATAATAAATATTTTGTGGCGGCGCGGTAGTGTAGTGGTTAACACGTTTGCCCTACATCAAGAAGGTCTTGGGTTCAATTCCTGGGTCTTTTTGTGCAAAGTTTGCATGTTCTCCCTGCGCTTGTGTTGGTTTCCTCTGGGTGCTCTGGTTTCCTTCCACAGTCCAAAAACATGTACGATAGGTTGATGACTCTAAATTGCCCATAGGAGTGAGTGTGTGCCGTTGTTTGTCTATGTGTGGCCCTGCAATGGACTGGCAACCCTTTAAGGATGAACCCCTGCCTCTCGCCCAATGTGCGCTGGGATACCTCTGTGATCCCGAGTTAGAGAATCAGCGGCTTAGAAGATGAATGAATGAATATTTACAAGAAATGCAAGGGGTGTACTCACTTCTGTGACATACTGTACAGACAGAAGAACAAGAGGGCAGATAGACACATAGATTACACATCTTATTGTAGATAGATTAGACAGACAAGTTAGATAAATTAGACAGACAGACTACAAAGATTAGACAGCCGGACCGTTCCGCAGACATGGAGGCAGATATATTAGACAGACAGACAGACAGACAGACTAGATAGATAGACAGATAGATTACAGAAATTACTGTAGATAGATTAGACAGAAGGGCGGCGCGGTGGCGCAGTGATTAGCACCGTTGCTAATCAAGGTCCTGGGTTCGAATCCCGGGCACGGGGTCTTTCTGTGCGGAGTTTAGATTAGATTAGACAGACAGACAGACAGACAGACAGACTGCCCGCAGATAAGACAGGCGAACAGACAGGCAGCAGGACAAACAGACAGATAGACATATTTCACATTGATTACTTACTATTGATTTATAGTGCTTGTGGCAGCAACTGCATTTCCATCCTTATCCACTACTGAAATATGGGAGGTTCCATGGTCTTCCGGAAGGAAATATTCAGGTTCATAATAACTCTCATTATGTGTCGTGTTGTCTGTGATTTTCTGCCGAATCGAATCAGCAAAACTTTTAGATGTGATGTTTTGTATGAACTGTGAAAGGAATAAAATAAACCTGTGTCTAAAACCAGAACAGAACCAGAACACTCATTCCAGAGATACAGCAAACTTGTCTGGCGACTTTAGGTCTACATTCTGCTATTTCTCGCAGGGCCACACACACACACACACAACCACACGCACTCCCACTCACTCCTATGGGCAATTTAAAGTCACCAATCAACCCAATGTACATGTTTTTGGAGGAAACCACAGTATCCTGAGGAAACCCATGCAAGAACACAACTCCTCACAAAATGCAACAAATTCCGACAGAACTTACGCCACTGATGTTAAGAAATGTGGGGTCTCCCAGAACACTGCGTTTTGCATATGCAAATTTGAAAGCCTCCACTATCCGATGATACGTAAGAATTTTCGTCTGGCTATTGGAAACACTGTCTCCATTAAAGTTATAACCTGTAATATGATAAAAGAGAAGCAAGTCTGATCAAAGCCAAAATAATACACTGATCCATGGATCCTAGTCCTCATCATTACTATTACTAATTTGGAGAAAACATATACATACTATTTACTCATCGATTTATGGACAACTTCAGACATGTGTCTCCAAATTTGAGGCTCGAAGTTGAAAGCAGTCAGTTGTCTAGAATGTCCTTATATGTTGTAGTGTTAGGAGTCAAACATGTCAATGCCCCTGTTCACAAAACCCCTGAGCTTAAGACATGGGGTGTTTTGATTGAAGTGAATGAACTGAATCAGTCTGAACAGAGTCCTGACTCTGACTTAACCCCAATGCACCCCAGACCCAGACCAGACCTAGACATGATTAAAACATACATTCGAATGTAATGGATCTGATGTTCCTGGTACTCCTGTCCATACAGTGCATGTTAAATGAATTGGTGATTAGTGAATTAGTGTTGATGTATTCTTACCGTCGAGTATGTTGAGGATGAGGGTGAGAATGGGGCCGCTAGATGGAGCGTTTGGCACAAACATTGTGAAATCCAAAATTGGTACTTTCAGAGGGTTTTTATTCAGCACTGCGGTGTAATTTTGTAAATCTTCCAGAGTGATAATACCACCTTAAACACACACACTTATCATCATTCTTATGACACTATATTGCCAGAAGTTCCATATGTGGTTCCTCTCCAAACTGTTGCTACAAATACGGAAGCCCATGGTTTTCTCCAGCACTGTTCCAGCATGACAAAGCCCATGAGCTCCATTATCCCATGCTGGGATGTTATTATTACAGTGAAAAACACCAGTGTTCAGTACAAAGTCCCCTTTTAAACACCACTGAACATCTTTGAGAGGAACATTAGTGTCTGACATTAGTGTCTGATCTCACTAATACTGTTGGAAATCAATGAAGTAATATCTCATATTCAAGCCTTACACTGGAGTGAAAAGTCTCACTAGACGAGTGGAGCTTTATTTAATAGCAAAATGGAAATTAAATCTGAAAATGTTTGAATTTGCTTGTGTTTGTGATGCTCAGGTGACCACCAGCTTTTGGCTATATATATTGTACATTTTTTTAAAATAAAATCATACTAGCAATTTAAAGATTTGCTAGTATGATTTTAAAGACTTACCTGCATTTCGGATGTCTGTAACCAGATTTTCTGCTATCGTTCCATTATAAAAGGCGTCTGCCCCTTGCTCTGCAATCTGCTGATACGTATCTGCCAACTTATGGAAGGTGATGGTGTCATTTTCCTTCAGTACATCTCCATTTGTGTTGCAGAACACGGAACTAAAACACCCAATGCATTAAGATTTTAAAGAAATCATACTGTTAGTAAAACAATTCAATATCAATAATCAGTCTGTGGGCGGCGCGGTGGTTAGCATGATTGCCTTACAACAAGAAGGTCCTGGGTTTGAGTCCCGGGCATTAAATTGCCCATAGAGTGTAATGTGTTTGTGAGTGTAATGTATTTGTGAGTGTGTGTGGTTGTGTCGTGTGGCCCTGCGATGGATTGCAACCTGGATGGATTGTTCATGGTGTAGACCCCTTAAGTAATGTCTCGCCCCATGTGCTCTGCTTCAGGATAAGCTCCAGCAGACCCCTGTGTCCCAGAGTTTGGGAATAAGCGGGTATAGAAGATGAATGAATGAATTAATGGAAGAATTAGTCTGGTTTTCTTAAGACGAAATTTTAAAATTTAGATTTGACAGTATGGCTCTGTTCTAAATTCTCTTTCCACAAGCTCCATAAAAAGCCTAGACAAAGAAACAGAAACATCCTCTAAGGAAATCGTTTCATTTTAAGAAATGAAGAGCAGCACAATATGGCAATTTAAAGAAAAGACAGGTAAGTGGGTAAGTAAGCTGGGTGTCAAGGAAGCAGAAGAAGCAGATGACCTTGTTTAAAATGCTGAGTTGTTGATTGGTAGGCCAAAAATACCCAGGGTAAACCCCACCATTGCCCAGGGAGACCTGGATTCAAGCTCCATTACTGCCAAGTCCACCACCCTAAGCAAGACCCTTAACCCTTCCTGCTCCAGGGACGCTGTACCTTAGCTAACCCTGCACTCTGATCCCTAGTCTTTCAAGATGGGATATGCGAGAAAAAAACATTTCACATATGTTGTATAGTGTAAAATCATTTATTCATTCAATTATTTTCTATACCCGCTTATTCCCCAACTCAGGGTCACAGGAGTCCACTCGAGCCCAGTTCATCACATACTGGGGCATACCCTGGGCAGAAAGAAATGGGAACAAAACCCACAACCTTCTTGCTATGAGACTAAAGTGCCAACACCTTACACCACTGCGCCGCCCTACTTACTTAATGTGTCCAAAAATAATGCAACATTACAGAAAAAAAATAATGCACCTGGTAGACATCAGTGGATATTTACCATAAAGCTTTGTCTCCACGGATGATGTTTCTGTTGCTGGAAATGGCTCCGGCGAGAGCTTTTCCCACTGGAAAACCCTTTCTTGCTAGTTGGATGCTTGGTGTGAACAGATCTTTCCAGGCCAGTTTGCCATGACGCTGATGAGCCAGCTCATATCCTCGAATTTCTCCAGGAACAGCGATGGAGAGACCGCCTGAAAAACAAAACAACTGCAGTAAAAAACAACTTTTTCAATCAATGACTTATTTTAAGATCTTTAATTACCTAATTGATTTTAAATATATTTTTTAACATTCGATCACTGGCATTTAGCAGATGCAGTGTAAAAAGTTTGTCTAAAGTTTGAGGTCACCTGACCATCAGATCCTTATGTGGTTCCCGACTATCAGATCCATATGTGTAGTACACAATTGTCTAATATGTTTTTGGACGTTGTAGAATTACATAATTTCTTCACTGGAACTAAGAGACTGGGACTAATACCAAAAAGACTGGGGTTCGAATCCAAGCACCACCAAGCCACCACTGTGGGCTCCTGAGCAAGGCCCTTAACCCTGATTTGCTTAGCCTTATTTACTCTGGATAAGGGCGCCTGCTAAATGCTGGACATGTAAATGTAATCTGGTACATTTACCCCCCCGTACCTGAAATTAGTGTCTGATCTCACTAATACTGTTGGAGCTGAATGAAGAGGTATCTTACACTCAAGCTTCACATCGAAGTTTCACTTGAAGACTAAAACTCAATTAAATAACAAATTGGGAATAAGTCGCGTAGTGGCGTAGTGGTTAGTACGGTTGCCTCACAACAAGAAGGTCCTGGGTTCGAATCCCGGAGTCAGGGTCATTTTATGCTGAATTTTCATGTTCTCCCCGTGCTTGCTTGGCCCATGTGAGTGCATGTGGTTTTATGTGTCTGTGGACCTGCAATAGATTGGCGACCTGTCCATGGTGTACCCTTGTCATTTGCGCTGGGATAGGCTCCAGCAGGCCCCCGTGACCCCGAGTTTGGAAATAAGCGGGTATAGAGGTTAATTGAATGAAATCTGGAATAGGATGTTTAAAATCAAATGTGTTTGTGTTACTCAGGTGACCACAAACTTTTGCCAATATAGTGTACACCTATTTATTTTAGGGGGGTTACGATCAGCAGCTTCCCTTATTATTAAACCTTATCATTAACCCTTATTATTAAACCTTATCAACCCTACCGCAAAACTTGAGCCCTGAAACCGCACGTAACTAGTTAACGAGTACCTTTCTGAGAAAGATCAGTGCTGTTCCCGAACATGTCCCTGGAGGCATTAGAAGGTGCTGTTTCACGAGCATCAATGGTTTCTACTCTTCCTATGAATAAAAAAACAGAAAAACGTTCACAAAGTTGAATAACTTTATAAAATATTCTGGACAATGTACAGGTTGAAGAATCTGACTAAAGCCGATATCACACTACAACAGTTCTACCATTAGTCAATATGTTTTTAAAACTTAGTGGTTAGCTCAGTCGCCTCACAACAAGAAGGTCCTTTGTTCGAATCCCGCGCACGGGATCTTTCTGTGCGGAGTTTGCATGCTCTTTCCGCGCTTGGGTGGTTTTCCTGATACTCTAGTTTTTTCCTACAGTCCAAAAACGTGCATTTGGTTGATTGGTGATTCTAAATTGTCCATAAGTGTAAATGTTAGTGTGTGGGTATTGTGTGGCTCTGCGATGGACCGGAGACCTGTCTAGGGGTTACCCCCTCTGTGCATTTTGTGGGGGCCCTAAAAGCTGACTATTGGAAGTATCAGAAATATTACACCCAAGTGCACTTTTCATAAAACATTAACATTTACAGCATTCGGTGGACGCTCTTATCCAGAGCCGCTTACATTTATCTCTTTTATACAACTAAGCAATTGGGGTTAAGGGTCTTGCTCAGGGGGCCCAGCAGTGGTAAATTAGTGGTGCTGAAAATCAAAGTGTGTGTGTGTGTGTGTGTGTGTGTTTATACAGCCTGCTGGGAACCTAAAGCTGAATCTACAGAGCCACATGGGCACTGGTGACACAGTGGGGACCAAAATTGAGGTCCACGTGAGCCTAAAATCTTATAAATGAAACAGGATGAGTAAAAATGCAGAAAGGTTAAGGTAAGGTTAGAGTTTAAAATATGGATAGGGGATTAAAAAGGTTTAAACCTTACGCCTATGGAGAGTCCCCAGCAGTTTAGAAAACCTGCTGTGTGTGTGTGTTTGTGAGTATACCTGTGCTGGCATTATAGATGGTCAGGAACAGGCCTCCTCCGATTCCCATACTGTGAGCATTCATCAAACCCACACACAACAGTCCAGCAATCGCCGAATCTACAGCTGAACCACCCATCTGAAGGATGTCTCTAAAACACACACACACACACACACACTATTTGTTTTACAGGCTATTTTATTACATACACACCCCATACCTTATATTTGTATTCTGTATGTTTATTACTGATTCCAGCTTAACAGTTAAGACATTTTAAGCTTTAAGAAAACAGAAGTTGAATATTTTTAGTGGTCTGCTGGAGCCTATCCCAGCGCACATATGGCGAGAGGCAGGAGGTACACTCTGGACAGGTCGCCAGTCCATCGCAAGGCCACAACCACCCACACTCACTCCTATGGGCAATTTAGAGTCCCCAATCAACCTAATGTAATGTTTTTGGACTGTCGGAGGAAACCGGAGTCGCGGAGAAAACCCACGCAAGCGCGAAGCGGTGGCCAGTGGTTCCCAGGTTTGAATACCGAGCAAGAGGTCTTTCTGTCGCAGAGTTTGCTTCCACAGTCCCATGTACATTAGGTTGATTGGTGATGGAGTAAGTGTAAGTCAGAGTGTGTGTGGTTGTTTGTCTATGAGTTTGGCCCTGCGATGGTCTAACGACCTGTCCAGGGTGTACCCCTATGCCCTATGGGTGCTGGATAGGCTCCAACAGACCCCCATGAGCACAAGTTGTCGAATAAGTGGGAATGGAAGATGATGGACGAACGTACAGTCGTGATTGGCCTAGCCGAATTTTTCGGAAATGCTTTTTTATGATTTTTTTGCAGGCATCAAATTTGAGCTTATTTTGAGGATAAAATCATTTCTGGAATCGGTGTTCTATTATGGGGCAGCACGGTGGTGTAGTGGTTGGCAGCCTAACAGCAAGAAGGTTGTGGGTTTAATTCCCGGGACTTTCTGTGCGGAGCTTGCATGTTCTCCCCGTGCTTGCGTGGTCTAAATACATGTTCTGTCCAGTGTGTAACTCTGCCTCTTGCACTATGTGTGCTGGAATAGGCACCAGCAGACCCCTGTGACACCAGGCTCGGGAATAAGCTGGTATAGAAGATAAAAGAATGAATGAATGTAATCAGTGTTTTATTATGAGTAAAATATTGGCTTGTGTAATTTAAAAGTTTTTCAGTTTTTATTTTATTTGGCTGTATGGCACTATTTCGATTGTCCCAGATTTAATTTTGCCATGTGGACCTTGTCATCCCCATTTTTCCCCTTTTTTCTCGCTCTCTCTCTTAATTTATTCATTCATCTTCTATACCCGCTTATTCCCGAACTTTACGGTGTCACAGGGGTCTGCTGGAGCCTATCCCATCTGCCTATAGGGCAAGAGGCAGGGGGTACACCCTGGACATACGCCAGTCCATCGCAGGGCCACACACCCACACAACCATGCGCACTCACATTCACTCTTATGGGCAATTTAGCGTCACCAATCAACCTAAT
>JAOTQW010068037.1:0-13907 GCA_026260075.1 Sisor rabdophorus
AGGCTCCAGCAGACCCCCATGACCCCGGAAAGTTCGGGAATAAGCGGGTATAGAAAATGAATGAATGAATATAATATGTGTGTTTGTGTGTGTTTGTTCATGTATGTCTTAGGTGGTCTCACTTTCATATACTTTTAACTAACACATCTGGTTTACTGCACATTCCTCAGTACTATGGCAGCCAGATGTTCCTTATAACACACACACACACAAACACACACATTTTTCAGTACTCACTGTCAAAAGGAAAAGTATTAGCACAAAAACATTCTATTTCCTGTTATTACTCTGCCTATTTATTGTCCTGCTTTTCCCTTTTACCTGTTGTGTTTACTTCTATTTTACGTCTATTCATTCTCTTACTCTAATTGTTACAGAGACTCGGCTGTGATTGGCAGCCCAGATACAGTTCCTGCCATTACCATGGGAATGCTTCCTGGCTGGATTTACAGGGCAGAGGAAATAACAGCAGCTGGACTGATCATGAGTTAACATAAAGCAAGTATTTTCTCTCTCTCACTCACTCTCTCACTCACAGACATTTTCTTATTTCTTTTTCTTAGATGTGTGGCTGCTAAAATATGAATGTAATCTATTTAAGCTCATCCTTGTTGTTAATTATTACAAATTATTTCCTTCTCTGTTGTTCTATTTCTCTTTTTCTTTAAACTATTTGTTGCTTGGCTTGCACAACTGTAAGGAAACCCACAGAAGTAAGTAGTATTTTGAACCCAGTGGTGCAGTGTAGCGGTTAGTGTAGCGGTTTGCAGTCTTAATTGGGTTTCTTGCTTTAATAAAAATTTTTAATTAATTGTCATCGTTAATATTTGAAATGTCACTCTTTCTGTAATGGTACGCGGTGTTATATTTTATTTGGTATATTCTTGATGGTTTCTATAATGGCCATGTGATAGTCATCGTCTTAGAAGGTGATAGTGGTGGTATTAAGATGCATCAGTCGGGTAAGTCCTGACTGAGGGCCCAGGTACCAAATGCACCGCCCGCCACTGGAATCCTTAGTATGCGAATAACTGTTGGAAACAATATAATTACATGTCTAAAAACAAACACAACTAATAGAGTTCATCATTTAAATGAGCACTGATGCTCCATCCAGAGCACAAAAAATAAAAAAATTTATAAAACCTTTTTTTTATTTGCTAACAATAAAAAACTACTGATACCTCAACATTACACAGTAAATTAAAACAGATCTTTGAGCAGACATAACTAATTAAAAACCCAAATGAAATACTACATTTCCAGACTAACATCTATTGTTGTACCTATAAGTTTTTTCCTCTCTTACTTTTATTTGATATTGTTACTTCTGTTGTTTTGTCCCTATGGGCTCATTTGCCCAAAAAAAGGAACAATGAATGCACATTTAAAAATCTGTTCACCATCTGTGGTGGATGGTTATTACATTAACAGTAGAAAGCGGCAAATCCTTTACAGCAATATGGTGAAAGTGTGAACGTCTTTCAGTTCAACGTCACAAAATTTTCCTGAATGTTAAGTCACTGCTTTGCAATGAATAAACATACACACTTGCAGTCTATTGGGTATTATCAGCACATTGCAGATAAAGACAAAAGCTGTGTAGGTGGGCGTAAAAAAAGAGAAAGAAAGAAAGAAAGAGAGAAAAGAAAGAGAGAGAGAGAAAAGAGGGTTAGGAAGAAGGAACTGGGAACAGGAAGACTTAACCTTTGTGTTCATCCAGGCTGCATACCGGACATACACACACAAATATCTATTATAAGTATCAGCATCTATTATAGCATATTAAATGCATCCAAACCTTTAACCACCAAAAACAGAGCAAAAAAGCCCGACAGGGTGACAGTGCATGGCAGGGTCATTCATTAATTCATTTATCTTCTATTACCGCTTATTCCTGAACAGGTTGTTGCAGCCTATCACAGTACACATAGGGCTAGAGGCAGGGGTACACCCTGGACAGGTCACCAGTCTATCGCAGGGCCACACTCAGACAAACAATGACACACACTCACAATCATTCCTACAGGCATCAATCGATGCTGCAATCGTTGATGTTTTTGATCTGTGGGAGGAAACCGAAGTACCCGGAGAACATGAAAACTCTGCACAGAAAGACCCCCTGCCCAAAAATGAGACCTTCTTACTGTGAGGCTAACCACTATGACACTGTGCTGCCTGGCAGGGTCATTATTCAGTCTATTATTCATTCATCTTCTATATCCGCTTATTCCCTAACTCTGGGTCACAGGGGTTAGCTGGAGCCTAATGCCAGCGCACATAGAGAACATGCAAACTCCGCACAGAAAGACCCCAGGCACCGGGATTCTAACCCAGGACCTTCTTGTTGTGAGGCTAACCACAAAGCCACCGCACCGCCATCTATTGATTTGATTTTTTTAAATAACTTTAAATAAATCAGATTCAGTCCCTGGCCTTACACTGACATGAGGTTTAATACTGCAATGATGTAGTAATGCATGTGATTAGTAACAGCACCATGACGAATATTAAAATGTTATATAGGAATTTATATTTGCAGCCTAAAATATTATAGAATCATTAACATGTACTAATTTTAAAGCTACTGATTCAAAAGCTGTCTTGAATCACGGCCAACATTATCGATATGGCAATGTGGGCATCTGCAATAGTACATCTTTCTTATATTTTATTTATCTATGGTTATGATTTTTTTCATTCATTTATTAATCTTCTACACCTGCTTATTCCCTGGGTCACAGAGTTCTATTGCAGCCTATCCCAGTGCACATAGGGCTTGAGGCAGGGGTACACCCTGGACAGGTCGCCAGTCCATCACAGGGCCACACATAGACGAACAACCAAACACACTCACATTTACTCCTACAGGCAATTAAGAGTCATCAATCAACCTAATACACATGTTTTTGGATTGTGGAAGGAAATCCATGCAAGCGCAAGAACATGTGGCTAACCACTACGCCACCGCATCGCCATGCTTAGAATTTGAGTAGTATATAAAATACAGAATTTTAAAATGAAAAATTTTTATATAGTTTGTATTTTCTTTGAAAGTTGCCTTACAAAATCACCCAGCTAAATTTCAAAATAATGAATTCTTTTCAAATACAGCAATAATTATGTCAAACAGAACCGGAAACACTTTCGATGACAAACAACGTATTTGTATATTGTAAGTAGAATGGCATCTATGCTAATACGTCTCCTTTCTTTCTAGCTCTCCATCGCCACGAGATACATTCGGTATCCAGCCAATTTGGTCAATCAGCACAATAAGCCATAATAACCTTGTTTTGGAGACGGCCATCCAGAGAGCTTTAAACTCAAAGTTTTAGTGGGCTTTCACCATTGTCTTACCTGATCCTTGTTTGAAATAAAAGGGACAGGATTTGACCTAAACATGTCAAGTTATCTGGTGAAATTCAGAATCACCAATCAACCTAACATACTTGTGGACTTCATACAGAAAGGCCATTGTCCAGGAATAGAACCTGGTATTTCTTGCTGTGAGGCAAAATGTTAACAACTAAGGCACTGTTCTTCAATGAAAACAAAAAGTTAAGTTTTATTTCCAATATCATACAGCACTACAGATAAGCAAAGGGGCATTTAAAATTTATATACATTTTTGCAAGAATGTATTTATAGTTCATTCATTCATTCTTCTTCTATACCCGCTTATTTTTGGGGTCACAGGGGTCTGCTGGAGCCTATCTCAGCACACATTGAGCCAGCGGAAGGGCTACACCCTGGACATATCGCCAGTCCATCGCAAGGCAACACACACAACCACACGCACTCGCATTCACTTCCATGGGCAATTTAGAATATCCTAGAATCAACCTAATTCACATGTTTTTGGACATGTTTTTTATCCCCTTTAATTAGCAAAAGCTCAAACAGAGTATATCAACATGCGTTCTAATGCCCTAAACGCGACTGTCTAAAGCTTTTAGACTTGTGCTAATTTCTCTGTGTGAATTCTAATACTGTTAAATGTGCCTAACAGGCTGTGGACACTGGCCAGATCCATAGAGAGAGCACACCTGTTTGTCCGAATGGCTACAACTAGTCAGAGGGTCGTGGGAAGTTCATAGGAAAAAGTCTGGATCAGTCAGATGGACTGTGGGCTGATGAATTCACACTGGTTTTAGTGATGACTATGAGCAAGACATTATGTTGTCGAAGTTCTCATTCTTGTGTTTGTATCCTTGCACTTGTCAAGCTGTCATTTTTATTATCGTACAAATGGCAAAGTATAGTATAGTTTGAATTCTGATAATGCTACAAATATTGATGGGAAATCCGTATCATTTTACTGACTTGGATCCTTCAGCAAAATTAGTTAATCTTTTCAAAATAAAATTACCAGAATTGGTTAATTATCAGCAACCAATTACCTCAAAATGTCTACTTATGCAAATATTTCTGAAATTGTAGGAAACAGAGCAGATTTACATTTACTGCTTAGTAAACTAACATATTAATTAAACAAGTAGCAATGCCAATGCCTGTCTGTTATTTCACCTTCCATGTGTCTTTCGTTCTTTTGTTTGGACTCAATGACCGAAAGAATAAAATAATCATTCACACTATAAGTCTGTCATGTGACAAAAAAACTACTCAGAAAATTAACCGATCATGTTAATCATGACCTATATGATGTTTTGCATACAAGGTCACTACAAAATGGACAAATCACTCTCTAAGTTAACTAATTGTTCCTGAGATGAATTAAGGATTTGCTTATAATTATATAAATTTAAATGATCACATCACTTGCTGAATTATGCTCTGCTTTGCCCTAAACTAGCTGGTAGTCAAATAATGGATGCCATATGCGCAACATTTTGTGGACAAAATAAGTTGCCCAACAACTTTTATTAATCTTTTGCAAAAAAGTCTCCTAAAAGAGGAAAGAGTCACAGTTTCTTACCAATTGATCATAGCAGCAATACTGTTGGCTAAAAGTCTGATGCAAATGACATGCAGAACTGGAAAAATTAGTTGGTTTCTACTGGATTGCTGGAAATATGTGTCTTGTTTTTTTTTTTGGTCTGCCAGAAAACAAAGCTATCATGATGATGACATTCACTTATGGAAGAAAATTTTTATTTTAGATTTTTTTTACCCCTAAACATGGCACTCAACACAACTAATTGTGATTAGCTAATTTTAATGACCTAATGATTTCAGATGACAGTCGGTTTTTCCAATAATGTCTGGCTAAAGTCACATTAGTCTGGCTATGTGACACTAGTCTGTTTGGGGTGAAAGGATTTAACAACTTAAATGAGACAACAGCAAAATTCTGCTGAGCTACAACAAAACTAAACGAAAGCACTCATGAAATCAGGATTCAAACCACACACTGATAAACAAGGATAATAAAAACTTATTTTTTAATATTCATTTATTCATCTTCTATTCACTTCTTATCCGCTAAATCAGGGTAATGGGAGTAGCATTGGTAGCACTTATCCAGAATGACTTTATTTCATTTATACAACTGAGCAATTGTGGGTTAAGGTCTTGCTCAAGAGTGATAACTTGCTGGCCAAGATATTCCAATTACACACACATACTCACTCTTATGGGCAATTTCAAATCACCAGTCAATTTAACCTACATGTTTATGAACTATTTGAGGAAACCGGAGTACCCAGTGTAAACCCAGACAAGCACAGGGAGAACATGTGAACACCACACAGAAAGACCCCTGCCTGGGAATTGGACCCAGTACATTTTTTGTAAGGGAATAGTGTTAACCAATAAGTTGATGTGCTGCCCTTATTTAGTAATTTTAATTTAAAATACTTTCTAAATTTCCAAAAAAAATTCTATCCTTTTTTTCTAAAGGATAGAAAAAAGAATAGAAAAGGGTTAAATCTAAGTTACGTGGTTTTGTCTGTGTCTGTCTGTCTGTGTGTTTTACTTATAGTAAACATCCTGATCTTTCATGTGGACTATAAATGCTATGAAGAAAAAAAATCTAAAGCTGTCATATTAAAAGCTTTAAAGCTGAACTGTAGAAACATCAGAAAAAAAATCAATGCTGATATAATTCTTATGATAACAGCACGATCTCTAACAGCAGGAAGCACAGATCTCTTAAGGTGTTGGACTGCTAATTGGAAGATCAGGGTTTCATTCTCAACACGTGAGCAAGAGCCTTAACCCACAATTGTTCAGTTGTATAAAAGATAAGTTGCTCTGGATAAAGACATCTGCCAAATTTTTTGTTTAGATGCTTTGAAGATGATCCAAGACAGACGGAACCTGAAAGAACTATCATACTAATAATTCATTCATCTTCTATACCCGCTTATTTCTTTACTTGTGGTCACAAAGCTCTGCTGAACCCTATCTCAGCGCGGACCTATAGCTATTAAGATATATTTTATATTTTTTTATTTTTATTTTATATTATATTTTTGCGGCACGGTGCCGTACTGGTTAGCAGGGTCTGATAATAGATGTTGTTGGTTAAAACCTAAAAATACCATCCCCCTGCTCACATTGATTAAAAATGATTAATCCATTTATTAATGTTAGATAGGATAATTATATTAGTATACTCTAGTGTATTATAAAACACAGACACCTATTATAGGGGTATTCTATAAATCTTCAAAATCTGTAAAATCTTCAAAACCCTTCTTCCAACCAGAGTGTGCAAGTGGAGTAGGAGAGAAGTGAGGAATAGAGTCGTGGGATTTTGAAGCAAGTTTGTTTTCTACCAATGACCCATAAAAAACTCCTTATTCAGAGCAACTTACATTCATTTATTTTACATATCTAAGCAATTGTTGGCCTGGCTCAGGTGCCCAACAGTAGCAGCTTGATGGTTGCTAGGAATTGAATCCGGATCTTACAATCACTGCGCTTCCATTTCTTCTATTTCTTTTAATCACTAAAGACCCGAAACCGATAAATCAACATAATCGCAATTATTTATTTTGACAATTCTTTGCGCCAGCCATAGTGTCTCACAGAAAGTGAAATGAGGAATTGAAACACTTTGTTTCCCACAGCAGAGGACTGTTTGATATGTGATCTCATTTTAAACATCAATTTTGCGCAAATCGATGGCCTTAAAAGCACAGTCATTTGGCACCGACATTTTAAAAGAACGGAAAGTAAGTCCACAACACACACACTTAAACACAGCCAAAATTTAGGACAAAACCTCTGCCACCCAAAAAACTTATTACATAACATCTCTAAACCAAAGGCTGTTTTTTGGGGGGTTCTGTTTTTTTACCTTTCCTATCTATTGGCGTGCTAGCAACAAAAACATCTGTTGCCCTTTTAGAAATTCTGCTGCTATTTGATACATAATGAAGGATGTACAATGTGAATGACAGACCAGCGGAAACTACATTGTGCAGGAGGGGGAAGCTCACCAAGCCGCAACAAAGAGCAGGGTTGGGACAGCAAATCGACTAGGCTTAACAATTTTTTAACAAAAATTTAAAAAAAGACAGTGAAAATAAATGACAAGCAAAAAAAAAACAACAGTGGTGTTTATGAGGAAGTCACGTTTTTCCACTTTTGCAAGTCATTGGCAAAAAAAAAAGAGAAAGAACTGAAGAGAGTTTTTTTTCCAGAAACTGCTTGAATCCTCGCCCAAAACCACACACACACACACACACACACTCTAATACAAACACATACTAAGCCAGGAAGGGGATAAAGAGAAGACATTAGTGCTTGGTGCCTTTTGTTTATTAAAGACAAACAAACAAAAAGACAAGAATACACACACTCAAACACACACACACATACCATTTGGACCAAAGTCTCATTTTTAGGCTGATTTATTCCAAAATTGTCTCCCAGCCAGCATTCCGGGAGGCTTAAGTCAGGATGTTTTTTGTCTGGGTGTGAGACTGACAGTGTTTTTAATACTTCTATATGGTATACCTGCTTTCATTTATTTTTGTCATAAAATATCTAATGTGTTTGAACATGCTGTTTATCTTGATCAGAAATTTTAAAGAAAATAGGTGTTGAATGAAAAACTAACTTGTATGTTTGGACAGACTAAAAGTAATAATCCAACCTCTCCAGATTTAAATGTATTACTTATACAAGCTACTTCCCAATATTTACTCACAAGATCCATCTGATTAACCTTTCTAGCTGACTAATGATCTGAAGCACTGCCGAGAACGTGATTTGAAAATCTCAAGTTATATTGATTCTGCAAAAATCCCTAAAATACAACCACTTCCACTACTACAATCTCTTTCTGTTTGGCTTTGGCATATTGTGCTGCCTAGATCTGCTCCTAATTAGTTCTTATGTTTTGTATAGGATATGTGTGTGTGTGTGTGTCTATTAACATTGCAAACATCATATTTTATTGTAAATGTGCATCCCTGGTGATATTACGTTATCTCTCTGGGTAATAATTCAGTTACCAGGTTAAAGCTACTCCAGGTCCCTTTGATGATTAACTTCTCCATCCGAATAACGGGTTAAAAAACGCCCAGATCGTGACACTGACGCACACTTATGAACGTTCTGTGCAGTTCATAAAACACAATCACAAGAAGACGCGAGAATTAAAAGAAATTGAGTATGGACAGCAAAAAAAAGTACAAATGAAATTATTATTGGCACCCTGTACTTACTCTGACTGTAGGAATGAGTCACTAGGAGAGATTGGATAAGGATGATCGCTCTCCTTGGTTACTGATGGATTGGAAAGTGGAAGCTGTGAATTGAAGTCCGATTAATAAAATAAATGCTGATGCAAGGAAGGGAGATTAAAGCCGCAAACAGTGAAAATATCAATGCTTTTTTTCAGGCCGGCAAAGTTGCTGCGTCCGTGCGCGTGCATCCGGTGCCTTGCCGGTTATCAAATGGAAACCGCCTCCCTCTCTCTCTCTCCCTCTTTCTCTCTCTTTTGCCCGTCCTTCTAATTCTTTTTTCTTATAACACGCTGCCGGGCACGTCTCTCTTGCTCTCTCTCGATCACACACACACACACACATTTTTTTGAGTCTGATGTCACCGCGCTATCCGGTCTCATAATTCCTCCTCTTTTCCTTTCTGTCGCCGCCATTTCGAACATGCTGCATACGCACCGAGCAAAAATAATCATCGACTTCCATATTAATAATAAGGGAATTGTCATTTGAGTGCATTAATGAATCGTGTATTTTAATAGAACAGTTAAACATGTGATTTATTGGTTAGGATGGCGTGAAGAAGCGGATGTTGGGAGGAGAATGGAATGTGGGAACTATGGAGTCCTGCAGTACTATGGACAGAGGGGGCAGTAAAGTGGTAACTGTAGCCATCTGTTTTAATTCCAGCTTCAAATTGTCTGTAGCATATGTAATTTATTATATATAGAGAGGTGCTTTATAGGTGTTTTTGTTTTAACTAAAAAAAAATACGTTGAAAAAGGCTAAAATTCTGTCTGGTGCTCTGGATCCATCACCACTAGCAAAAAAAATATTATTATAGTATTTTTTCATTCATTCATTCATTTTCTATACCTGCTTATTCCCCAATTTGAGGTCACAGGGTTTAGCTGGAGCCTATCCCATAGGGTCAGAGGCAGGGAGACACGCTGGACAGGTTGCCAGTCCATTGCAGGGCCACACATAGACAAACAACCACACACTCACATTCACTCCTGGGTAATTACGCATCAACAAACAACCTAATGTACTGTGTGAGGAAACCTGAGTACCCGGAGGAAACCCACGCAAGCACAGGGAGAACATGCAAACTCCGCACAGAAAGACCCCGGGCCCGGGATTCGAACCCAGGACCTTCTGGTTGTGAGGCAACCGTGCTAACCACTGCGCCACTGCGCCACCCCTGTTTTTTATTCACCTCATAGTAAAATAAAGAACATTTGCAGAAATGTCACACATATCCCAATATTTAGTTATTTATTTAAAAAAGGAATTGTTTTAATTTTTTGGCAATATTTCCATCATCTCAGTAAATACCAAAGGAAACAGCATAAGGGACATGGTTCTCCCATATGCTGCACATGATGTGAACATGTTTTACAGTAAAACAGTTGTACAATAAGGATCTGAATGGTTTGAACTGGGATTTTCATACAGATATTTAATTCTAGACCCGCTTATTCCCTAGGTTTACGGGGTGTCTGCTGGAGCCTATCCCAGCACGCAAAGCAGGTTGTTAGTCCATTGCAAGGCCACATTGAGACAAACAAACATATGCACTCACATTCACTTGCAGGAACAAAGACCCGGGAATCAAACCCACAACATTCAACCTTCTTGCTGTAAGTCGAACATGCTAAACATTACAACACCGCGCTGCCCCTGGCAAAAGTTACGAGGAAAAATAGTTTAAATGGCAAGCAAAATTCCATCTGATCATATCAGCCACAACTTCCTGTTTAGCATGATGTTTCTTTAAATTCAGTTTCATTTTGGTTTTAAATAAAAGCCCAAAAGGTTGTCACTTTATTCTATACAGAATCTTCAAGATCTCAAAAGAATCTATAGATGATGCATGATATAAAGTAATGAATAAAATACACAAAGACTTCAATAGTGTTTTACAAGTCTCAGTACTTTCTATATCTGAAGGTGGCTAAGGTCTCCATGACATAAGAATTGTGTACACAACTTACACTATAGTACATTAAAAAAGAGTAAGTGCTGGAGACCATCTACCGCAATGTTTTTGTGCACTTAAGCCTAATTTATGGATTAAATCCATCTTTTATACTCACTTTTTTCCTTATTTGAAGTTACTATCCCAGCTCTCTAAAAGGCCAAAAGACAGGAGTGGTTCACCCTGGACAGGTTTTAGTTCATTACAGAGCCACAAACAATTTAGACTCACCAATCAACGCAACATACATGTTTTTGGACTGTGGAAGAAAAATTTGCTGTGAGGTAAAGAATAAGCTACTGTGCTACCCCCTATTTTAGTCATATTTATGAATTATATATACAAAAATATAAACACACTTGTAGCTGAATTATCAGAAAGCCATACAGATACTAGTGGTAAACCTTTTCAGAAGTTTGTAGGTTATTAAAGAACTAACAGTGAAAATAAATCTGACTATGGATCTTTAAGAAACACTAAGGGATAGAGAAAGAGGAAAGCGAGAATAGGCAAAAATAAAACAGGGATATCATTGTATGGGTTATCGATTTAATGATCAGTGACTGTAGATTTTAATACTGCTATCGTGGTTATATGCAAATAGTAAAATTCAATGAGTGACCGAATGAGCCCTAGATTAAGAATCTTGTGTACTCGGGTTGTCACTTTTTTGGGGGTTTTATACAATAAAATGTAGCTTTAAAGCCTGTGAGGCAATTAGCGAATGAAAAACTGCTGCATTTTTGCCAGTATATCAAATACGCATTTACAGGGTTTGCCACTGCGTATTATTTGAAGTATAATGCAGCCCTTTTTTCTTATTCCTGGTTTTACTTATTACAGCCCTTTTCCTTATTACAAACCAGAAAAAAATTAATTGATTTTGTACTACTTTTGAATGTGATTTTGTACTACTATCATCAAACATCAAAAATATAATCAACATGCTAAAAATTCAGTTAAAAATTCAGTTAAGGCATTAGGAAATGTGTGGCTTCAAACGCAACCCAACACCTTAACCATTGGGCTACCATGTTACTATGAAATAAAACATAATCATTTAAAAATTGGTACAAAAACTTAGATCAAATTGGGAGGCGGGCATGCGTAGGGGCATAGCGCCTCGCAGCAAGAAAGTCCTTGGTTCAATTGCCGGACTAGGGGTCATTCTGTGTGGAGTTTGCATGTTCTTCTTGCGCTTGCAGGGATCCATTCCGATTTCCTCACACGGTCCAAAAATACATACTTTAGGTTGACTGGTAATTCTAAATTGCCCATAGAAGTGAGTGGGAGTGCGTGTAATTGTTTGTCTATGTGTGGCACTGCAATGGACTGGCGACCTATCCAGGGTGTACCCCTGCCTCTCTCACCTGCTGGGATAGGCTCCAAACCAGCAGGCGAGAAGTTTTCTGGGATGGAGAACCCTCTTATTGCTGAGTCCCAAAAAACTTAAACCAAAGTTTTGGATCTATAGCACAATAAAAAATTACTTTACTGTGCAAGAAAGTAACACTTGCTTGGTTTGGTTATGGGCTTATAATGTGTGCATAAATAAACTATGTTCTCTGCAGGTCATTTAATTGAAAGAAAGTAGTTCTGAAAAAAAAACAGTTAAAGATTGAAATAAGAAATTAAACCTTTAAAAATCTTAAAGACGTTTTTGTGTAAATCTGTGGATTTTATACAGTTGATAAGAAATAGAAAAAAGTGATAGGATTGGGTAAAAGAGAGCATGTCTGTGTATCATGTGAGCTTATGAAATGTTCCGCTTTGCACACACTTTTTATATTTCTATCTATAAAAGATAGAAGCTTATTGTGTCCAGTCATCTCTCTCTCTCTCTCTCTTTGTCTCTTTTTTGTAAGGTGCTAAAATGTTAAGACAAATGTATGTGTGTGTGTTTTCTGAATAGGGAGTGAATCAACTGAAAATGCAACAAAGAGAATGCAGTGTCATTTTTCATTGAACTCTCTTTGTCCTCTGCTGGTGCGACAATCGCTCCCTGACACCTAAAGCAGCGATGCAAAATGCATCGTCACATAATAAATGTAATTCAAAACTACATTTGTTTAGACATTTTAAAAAGTTTAACAGTTTAGATGAATGGTGTCTCATACAAAACATCCCCTCATTTTTAGTAACAAGTCATGTAAATGAATGACTGTTTTCCGTATTATTACACAGTTACAGTTACTATCAATACAATGTTACTATTTACTAAAAAATTTAAAAGAATTTTGCTAACCAAAATGTTTTTTCTTTCTCTGGTGTGTGGGGTGGGACGGGTTTGGGCACATAAAATGTGGGTGTTCACAAAAGCATGCAGAAATAGCATACTGCTTAAGTATGTACTTAATCAATCAACAAGCTTGGCCCTAGACAACCGGTGTCCTGCAAAGTTTATTTTAACCCCAATCAAACATTTATGCTAGCTAATCAATAGTGGCAGTGGTGACACAAATGATAGGGAGATGAACAACTCAGAGATCCGGGTAAATAACTTAGGTATCCAGGTAAAATCACCCAGGTTTAAGCCTATCCACTGCCAAGGAGGACCAGGAAGTCCCAGGTCAAGCCAAGTCCGCCACTTTTGGGTCTATGAGCAAGACATTTAACCCTTCCTGCTTCCTTTAACACGGTTACCTAACAGCAAAAATGTTCCTGCCTTTGAATGGGTTAATTTTGGGTACTCCGGTTTCTTCTTACAGTCGTGAGATTGTTCATCTATGTGCTGCCCTGTGATGGACTGGTGACCTGTTCAGGTCATATCCCAGTGCACATAGGCCTTTTGCCCTATCTGTGCTAGGATAGGCTCCAGCAGACCCTGTGTATCCCAGTGCACTTAGGCCTTTTGCCCTATCTGTGCTAGGGTAGGCTCCAAAAGACCCTGTCTCCCCGAGATGAATGAATAAAAAAAAAACAAGGTTAGTATTGACTAATTTAACGATGTGTCTCCTAAATGCTGTAAACAGTATATGGACAAGTAAAGTAAAAACATTGCTATTACTGTTAATTAACTTTACCTTTTAAATAAAATAGTCAAAATTTGAAGCGGATTAAAAAAGTTCATCACATGACACAAGAACAGATATTTGCTTAAAAGGTTTTGCTTTATGTCACCTGTTGACTAGTACAGCTGTATTATCTTTTGAAAATCACATCATATTGAAAGAGGCGGCGCGGTGGCGTAGTGGTTAGCACAACAAGAAGGTCCTGGGTTCGAATCCCGGGCTGGGGTCTTTCTGTGCAGAGTTTGCATGTTCTCCCCGCGCTTGTGTGGGTTTCCT